>OMLC01101964.1:11902-23848 GCA_900302585.1 Regalecus glesne | reverse complement strand
TTGTTGTGTTGATATTTTATGTTATGTAGACTGAGAACCATTAGACCAGAATTAAATTCCATGTCTACACAAACCTATATGGTCACCTGATTCTGATTTTCTTTAGAATAAAATGGTAAGTTTTTACGTGTCACAATTATTCTTCACGTTAAGAGGTGGACATAGACTGAGATGGAACATGGAGGATTAAGGTTGGATGCCCCTTCGGATGTTTGTGGTGGGACAAACCTGCAGATTAATCCGACACATTATACTGCCCATAAAAGGGGATTGCGCCTTAAAAATATAATCAAATCATATTCACAATATTGAGATATTTGAGAAATAACAATAAGCATCAAACAAGCAGTAAACTATTGTAACATTAAATTGCATGATTCTCAGTTCTCTATCGTAACATATCATCAATGACATACGTGCCTGTCTTCCCAATATTTTTTTGAACAATAAAAACATGCCGTACTAAAGCATCTTATGTAGGGCTTATCATTTTTGTTGGTTCAAACTCAGCTAGCACAAAGAAAGCAACGCATCCCTGACTGGAGAAGAGATCAGGGTGGGGGTGCTGAACAGGAGGGATTTTAAGGGAGGCTATTTTGGGGTGAAACTCATGTAAGGGTTCACCGAGATAAAATCAATTTATCAGGGTTACTATCAAAGGGGAGCTCTGTCATTTTAATTGCTGTTGTCATGTTAGAACCTTGAAACACTTCTAGTGTTTTTTACATTGCTACTGAAATTTGAGGTTCAGGACTTATCCTGTTTCATGACCCCACAAGGCAATAAAAATCCAACAAAAACGCACAGTATAATTTAAATGTTAAGAGGTCAAATAAGATTTATTGTTCTTTTATATTCATCAGAAGTTGATACTTTTGAGATAAACAAGAATTTCATGGGACAACAGTGACCTCCGAGGATGATATGGGTTGTAATGGAGCTGTAATCATTCTTTATTAGTTTCCACCATTTCAACCAAAAGTTAAAAAAAGAGAGTGGGGAGAGACTTGAGAAAGGTGTTCATTATAATTATACAAAACATATATTAAGATATTACAACATGCACATGTCAAACATTTGGGTTGGGGCATATATTGTAAGTATAAGATGAAAACAAAAAGATGAAATCATTCAACAGACTAATCCCTCGCTTGAACTACTGAGCGCCACATTTGCCAGAGGATGCACAGATTATATTGAAATATGTAGGATAAAGGTCACAACTCAATATAAGTAGTTCACTTAAGGAAAAATAAAATAATACTTGGGCTTCCTACAATCTCAATAATTTAAAGGCTGTCCACTCACCAAGCTGGAAAAAGGTGATGTCGCTCTTTACTCCTGGGCCAGCACCAGTACTTGCAGCTACCTCAACACTGTAGCGGATCCCAGGGGCCAGACTGGGGATCAGCAATGAAAATGTTGACCCATCTACTGTTCGGTTAATGTGGTACCTGCTCTCGTTCCCCAAGCACCAGATCTACCAGTACAGAAAAAGATAGAGAAATGGACAAGAGGTTATGACAGTGTCGTGGTGGCTTTGCAAAAATATTACATTTGGTCTAGGGTCGGCTCCTGAAAAAAGGGTCAGGGGGCGGGGGATTTTGTGAAAATGAACAAATACAGCCTATGGGACAACCAATATGAAACACACACACACACACACACACACAGACATGTATATCCTTGCTATTTTCATAGATTTGTAAAAACGAGAAGACAACTTCTGGCCAACTGTTCTGGCTCAGAGAACGTCTCATGGAGGTTGTAGCTCATGAGAACCTGATAGCTACAATGCTAATCGATAACCGCAGCCCTTGAATTCATTATTCTCATAGCTGTTTTTCGTTCATACCAGTTTGTAGAAAATTCTCAAGTGTAGGTCTTCCCCCTTTCGTAGAAACTTGCTCAATTATTAAATTTGGTCTTGGAGGTCCTAATTGTTTTAACGCCAACGTATCTGAATTCGAACGCCGAGTGGCTTCTTCCAAAGAGACAATAGTATTACACTGAACGGTAGCCATCTTGTGAGTAGGAAGTGACGTAGTGAAGAAGATACCCACTATTTTCTCAGGCATGTATGACGAAAGCGCGTAAATTCAAGCCCTCCCGGAACCAATAGAGATTGCATTGAAAGCTGATTAAAAAAACCAAACAATATTAAATATGAGAGTCTATGAGAGACCCCGGTGGCGATTTTCAACTAGACTGAAATCGGGCCTAAAGTGTCAGGACTACGTGAAGCACGACTTTGGTCTGATTGGATAAGGACGTTTTTTGACAGATCTAAGTTAGAACACGGATTGCCACTGCTGTGATGTTAGAAAATACATCCCTCTCCCCCCCTTGGTGGTGCGTCACCCAAATCACCTTAATAGTCCATAATGCTTTGGGCTTGATCATACCTGGCTGGGTCGCTCGGTTGAGGGTGTCTAATGTTAAGATCTAAACATCTGATGACCCCGGGGTTCATTACTGACAATGCCTCCAGGTTTCACCACATGGTATATCAAGAAAACTCATGTTGAGTCAAACGAAGTTGATGCTGCTATACACACGCCACAATGTATTGCATTACATCTAATTGGTAGCCCTGCTAAGAAAACATTTTTGGACATAGCTTCAAGATGTTTACTGCACAATGTCAGTGTTTGCCAGGGTAGCCATAACATGTATGAGTGTTGCCTTAACCCCATGAAAAATAAATGTGGATCAGTAATCGCCTCCACAACCCAATAACCCAATTACAGGGGGACTTGAGATACATCACTCCCAGGAAGGAGAGAATTCTCCCAGGCTAACTCAAACCAGGGTCAGACAGAGCACCATGAATTAGCCTCAGCATGAGGCCTGTAGACCTCCACATCCTGAGACCAGCAATGTTCTGCTTTCTTAACCTCCCAGCCTCCCACCAAAGAGCTAGGTTAACATACAAACTTCCTGGGATCCGTATGACTTTGTGTGTGTGTGTGTGTGTATGTGTCTGTGTGTGTGTGTGTGTGTGTGTGCAAACGTGTGTACACACATGCCTATATGGTATTCCCCAAACCTTGTGTGGCTCTGTGGAATCGCAGTGAGAGGAGGAGCCACTTGGGACCTAGTGCTGTAATAAGCAAGGAGCTTTTTCCAAGATGGATTTAACAACCATGAAATTACTCTAAACCCCATCGCCAGAAAACATTTACCTGCAAAATTAACAGTGGCTTAAGGTTTAAACTGATTGTCCTGTGCCTCTGTCACTCCAATACAGACCTATATTCCTCAAGAAGAAAAGATGGCTTTCTAATTAAAGTGGTAGGACTTAGCATATGGCAGGACAGAGTGGTCCAAGGTGAGGCTGCCACATAAAAGCATACAGGAGAGGAGAACACAAGAGAGCAAAAGTGGATTTGGAGACAGATGCTATAGGTTAGAGAACATCATAGTAAAACTCAGATGTCCGATACGACTATGACTAAAGTGGTCTGAATCTTCACCACATAGCCCATTTTTTGTAGCACATTTTCATCTATTCAGCAGATTTTCTGCCCTACTTCTAACAATTCCATACAATTTTCAATCAATCAGTCAATATAGTCATATTCTATGTTTGGGTCTGTTTTGCTTGGTTGGAAATGTCCAATTGTCTTTATTATGTTTATGCTTTCACCAAAAATAAAATTTCTGTGAAGTATATAGGCTACATTTTTCACAGTTGAAGAAAGCATGTATTTTCCACTTTATCTGTTTATGCAGATAGACGGGTAGAAGATGGATGGATAGATAGATCAAAATTATACAATTTTAGGTTATTGATTGTTTAACTATGCATACCTGATGAATTCACCGGAGGGCTTACCAGCAATAGGAAAAGACAGCAAAACTGAAACCAACTATTATAGGGGCAGCACAAATCCACGGGTAGAGCGGTTGTCTGGCAATCAATCATAAGGTTGCAGGTTCAATCCCAATCCTGCAGAAAACATGTCAAGGTGTCTTTGAGGAAGACACTGAACCCTTAACTTCTCCCCGAGCGCCACATGGCAGCTGCTTACTGCTCCTATACCACAGTATGGGTAAAATGCGAAGAGTTGCAAATTTCCCCTTGTGGGACTTATAAGGGGAGAAAAAAATATTATTGCTCATGAGCACACTATGTAAACTCACTTTTTCCACTAGATGGCACTGTTTACAATAATTTCCACTAGCTAGGCTGCCTGTTAAGGCTCTCCTTTCAGGGCCTCTTTCAGCACAAAACTGATGAATCTACAGAGGTGTGCCTCTTCCCAGAATGTGTTACCTTGTTGTGTCTGTACATCATTTACATCCTTGTTTCAGGTACAGCGCTTGCGTCTCCTGTTACAGACGTTTCTGTTGTCTTCTCAGTGTCTCTCTACAGCAGGGGGCCCCGCCTCCTAAGACCTGAGGTGAGTGTAGTGGCTCGTACCTTGTACTCCTGGACAACTCCGTTCTGCTCTTCCTCTGGAGGGGGTTGCCAGGAAACCACAACGGCAGTCCCATTGTCCCCGCTCTCTGCCACTGTTACATCGCGAGGAGGGGCACTGGGGGCTAAGGGACAGACAAAAGGTAAGAAAAAGTACCGAAAGAAAACAAAAAAACGTGTACCTTCTTACAATACAGGGAATTTTTCATAACTACATTCGGGCTCATCCTATCCAGTGGTCAAAACAGATCATTTATCTCAGTGTGAGATTCAAGCTGAGGTGAGTACAAAGGAATGAAAATCATAGACATGCAAGCAATTAGCTTGCCTTTTCATTGTGAAATGGGCTCTATTCAAAATAATTGTTTGTGAGAGTAAATACCAGGACATCACTGATTATTCAAAACAGAACGCGAGCTATGATGTTAGGATTTATGGTGCTGTGTGGATGCTACCCAGATGAGTCCTGTAATAATTAAGTGAATTAATTATGAATACAACATAATTGCAGTCCAATTGAGCATAATGAAAGAAAGCATTTGTTCTGCTCATGGGAGAACCAGCATTGTGTGTGGAGCTCACACGATTATCAACAAAATTGAAGACAAAGCAGGATTTAGCAGGAAAAACTAAAATAAAAAACCCACCAAATGTGCGCGCACACACACACGCACACAAAGTAAAGACTCTCTAGTCATTTATTCCCCATGCCTAACTGTTGACTACAGATCATAAGTGGGAGATGGGTTTTGAAAAACCTCACAATACTCCCATAACCACACCCTTGCAAAAATTAGCAGGACACTCATTGGAGTGTTGTATTTGGGTTTGTTATGTGCTTTATGGTTTTCATGGGGCCTGTGTAAAAAGGCTGAACATCCACCATATCATGCTTCAACGGTGAACAGATGTTGTATACTCTTACACACAAGCATGATGTGCATATAAAAGTCATGTAAACATGGAAAACACACATGCATGCGCAGATGGGGACACAAGGGGGGTAGGGATAAATAAAGGTGTAAAACCAGCTTCAGAAAAGAAGCTCTGTTCAAGCTCTGTGTATATTTCACCCATGTTACTAAACCAGCTGATTTCATTAATTAGATCCCCCTACCTAGTTGCGGACTGGTATTGACTAGATTTTGCAGGTGCAGTTCATGGGTAGAGCAAATACATGGTTTCGGACTTTTATTTTCTGGACCTGCATTTAGACCTCTGCACACATGCATACACACACACACGCACACACACGCCCACAAACACACACAGTGAAGACCATGTCCCACCCACCTTCCTCCAGTGTCTTGCCGATTTTAAGATCGCTGTCAGTTCCCTGGAATTCATCGAAGAAAGGGCGGACTTTGAACTCATAGGTGACTCCCTTCCGCAGCTGTGGCACCACTGCATTGTCCTCACCAGGAGTGCGGACCTCAAACACGGCCCATTCGTTTCTCTGAAGCCCCTCTGGTGTAGGACGGTACATCACCTTATAACCCTGGATGTATTGCGACTGCTGCTCTACCTGGTGGTTGGCATGAAAGAACATTGGGTTTAGCCGGATTATTAATGTTCTTCATAATTTGTAGTGGAAACTCTCATGGTGAGAGGTCCGTTTTATGTGTCACAATGGGTGCCCACGTTGTGAGGGTGGACACAGACTTGGATGAAGCTTGGAGGATTAAAGCTGGATGCACTTCCTGATACCCTGTTATGTGTTTGATCTCACTGCTTCTGACTCATCAGTTCCCAAAGCGTGAGCTCTACCACTGAGCTACCGTGGCCCCCAGTAGAAACTCTCATAGTAACATCTTGAAATTATAGCATTTGTAGACAACTAAGGACCGGTGTGACTGACGAAGTTGGTTCTGGCTTAAATGGCGTGTTGCTAACTCATCACATCATTCCTCTGTCTAACCATCTCCATCTCCATCTCTCTCTGCATCTGTCTGTCTATGCACCATTTGGAGCAGCGGCAGCGATTTGTGCAAACCACAATATGAGGTCATAAGCCAGAGGTTCCTCAGAGTCTGGAGCTGGCTAATTAGGGCCAGGGCTCCCAGAACAGCCTGTCTCATCCTGTCCTGCTCTGTAGTTTGCTAACTAACTGGCTGCTGAAGATGAGGAACGACAGGAACTTTTACACCAAGCCGCCCCATGAACATGCCTGAACACAAGAAGTGAGAAGTTGAAAAAGTGAATCAATTTAATCCAATGAACCCAACTAATAGGGTGTGGATATTAATACATTGGCACTGGTTTCTGTTGTTGGCTTTATCAAAGAATAATGAATTTTGCAATGTGATCATTGAAGTTGACACACATAATGGTTTCTAACCAGCCAGTTAATATCACCACTTTTCCCTGTGGAGGGCAGGTAGTACTGGCTTGTAAAGGTTTTAATGATTATCTTCATCCCTCCTCTGTAAAATATGCTGTTGGCTCAGGTGGTCTTCATTAAGCTGAATCGTGTAGAAGCTTTTGCCATGACAGAACGGAAAATGAAAAACAAATCCTCTACACTGGGAGTACATTTAACCTTACCAAACCAACAAAACTATAGGACGTAAACACAACATCCTATATTTTTGTGGAACATTCCAAAAGGACATCATATCTGGGCAATGGTGTTTTAAATCATTCTTGGTATGTCAGTATCCTTTTCCTATTTCCTGGGTCCTATTCATCACTCTAGCACTTCATTGTACCTGGGAATGTAGAGGTGGCCTTATGTCAAAGGAAAAAAACCAACATGGATTGGTTTAAAGCCCCGAGCTCCATCTGTGGTCATTCTGTGGACTCGTACAGTGCCTATGGTGCAACCAGAGAACTAAAAACTCTACTTCTATCTTGGCAAATCCTAAAACGAGGGAACGAAGGAAACTGTTGGAGCCTCACAGTGCCTAACAGCAAAGGCATCCAAAGACCATCATCAGCACCTTTTAACCCATTTCTAATTCCTTCAATCTCTACTCCCCTTTACCTCACATACATCTGCAAGTCATTTTTACTTAAGAGCACAAGTTGGCTGCCTCTTCTTTTTCAATTGTATTATTCTAACAGCTGTCAAGTGTTTTCAGTCTCGAAGGACACGGACTGGCATGCTGCACACTGCTCAACAGGAGAGTGTGGTTTATGGCATAAGGCTGGGCTGAGTAGTTTAAACCTGGGTGTGACCTACCGATGGCAAAGCTGGTGCTAGAGGTTGTCTGGCCAGCCGATTAATGTTGGTCTACACCAAATGGAAATTTACAATATTTAGACCATTTTCTATCCAGCTTTGATGGCTCAAGGACATAAGTACTTCAGATAAATTGAGCAAAGGTGTAGAATCCTCCAATACCCATAATGGTTTGGACACAAAGTAGGTAGTCTGGCTGGTGATGCTCAAGTAAATGAGGAAGGGTTCTGAATGTAATTTTCTCACCGTCCACTGCACGCGGACAGAGGAGGAAGAAAGGATGGTGGGGTTGTGCAGGTGGATGACCACTTCACCCAACTCCCTTTGGATCTGACGGTGATCCACGCCTTGACTGGTGGGGGGAATATCTGTACGGATGTACACACGCACACACACACACACAAACACACACATACACAGAACAATTAGCTTGCTGTAACATGACATTACAGCGTTAGCTGGCAAGTGTGAAATGCTGGCCCTTACCTTGTGTTTTCACAGCATCAGTGATAGGGCTGGGGTCACTCAGCCCATAGGCATTGGCTGCCCGTACTAAAAAGAGGTAGACTGCACTTGGCTTCAGACCCTTCAGTACATATGACTCAGTCTTTACATGTTCTGCTAGGGTCTGCCAGCTGCTCCCTGATGCATGACTGCAGATGTGGAATACACACAGAGAATAAGTCAAAAGGTGTCCATGAGGTCATGTTCGTAGCACTTTATCACTGAGCAGAGTTAATCAGGCTCACCTGAAAGCTTCAATGACATAAGATGTGGGAGTGGCTCCAGCATTAAGATTGGGTTTCCAGGAGAGGGTGACAGAGGTTCGACTGACTTCTGTGACCTCAGGTTTAGAGGGGGCACTGGGGATCAGGTTTGGGTCTGTAGGCCTTTGTGGCTGCACTGGGACACCAAATTCTGTAAAATGAGCCACAACATGAAGAAATAAACAGGTGAAATCTTGTTGCACTTGAGTACGTTGCTTACTAGCCAAATGTATAAACGTGAATCATTTCCATAATTAGTTTCCCTTTTTCTGATTCTCTTGTTCCTTTTTACTTTCAAACTACTTTGAGTATTGCAGCTTCTTACTGCCACAATAGAACAGGGTGAGTTAAATTCAGAGAACAAATTTCATTGTAAGAATACAATTTGTTGTAAGAATAAAATGAAAAACTAAAATAAAGTGGCTTTTTAGATCTGCAAGATTTCAATAGAAAAATACAATACAGAAATTAAGAAAATCTGTATTTGAAGCAATGATCAATTTAAAAAAACAAGCCTGCAAGGACCCAAGCTGTTAATTAGACCTTTCAGGCCTTCAGTTACAAAGTCGTACCATTTTAGATAGTTTATCAATTTGAATTTTGAAAATGAAAAAAAAACTTGGATTACAATGCAGTGCAAATCTACATCTAGCCAATTTCAGTATGCTGCCTTGGTGACAGCCACAACAAACATAAGCTACTAGGCTTACCTTGAACCTCCAGATAAGCTTTCCACGAAGCCTCACCACTCGGGGTAGAGGCAATACAGGTGTACATGCCAGTGTCACCAAGCTGGAGTAAAAAAACACAGGAAAGTACTTGTTACCTTTGGTTGAATGAAAATGTGTACACAGATCCACAAATGAGTGAAATAAGCCTGGTAATAGCAGGTGGGTTTGGTCTGTCTCTCTGCCACTATCTCTTTCATTTCCCCTCCCTCAACAGCGCATCTGCACTTATTGACATTCTGGTCTAGTCTCCAGCAGGCAGCTGTCATTGCCTGGTAATCACACTATCATCTCTGCCTTAACAGAAACGGTGGAAAAGCAGCTGGAAAGACCGAGTAGCAGACCACTTCCAGTCAAATGGAAAAGATTTTCACAGGATCATAGACTAATTGGAGACCTTTTCCTGTCTCTTCCAGCCAAATGACTGCAAAACATGGAAGTGACTTCTTAATGCAAACAGATGCGGTGACAATCTGCGGTAGATTTTAAGTGGGATCCGTATAAAGAAAATCCCAGGGATCAAACTTTGCTCATTAGATTTATATGTTGGTGAAGCACAAATATAGAGCAATTTTTTTGTTGAAATTCAAATCAGGGACTTTCTAAAATCCTCACTCCTGTCTGTTTTTTGGTAGAAGAACAATTAAATTGCATTTATCAAAAGAGAAACCAAAATCCATAAAAGCCACAAAACCCATAAAAGCATAGCTCCAATTAGGACAAACCATATTCTATTGTAGTTTGAAGGAACTGGATAGTATGCTGTTCATCTAGGAGTGTGTCTATGTCCAAGTGACAGAATGAAAGATTGATTCAAACGGGAGATAGATTGTAAGTATAATTGAGTTTCAGAACATCCTGCACATGTCACTCAATGTGGGGTATCCCTTTTTTAATCTGCCAGCAAAGGAAATGTATTGAAATACAAGAACAATAACCGTTACTGCATCACAACCACATTAACAAGTAAAATAACCCCCAAGCATCAAAAATGTCTTCATTCAAAATTTGTCTACGGGAGGAGAAATGACACATTCATTAATATAAAGTGCTTTCTGTGGACTCAACTACAGCTTGAGAGGGCCTCCGACATATCACCCCCTGTCTGCCCATCACAGGAGGCCCAATCACAACGCAGTCTTGTCACCACACGACACGCAAGCCCTCATCAGAGCACTGCAAACTGACGTGACCTTTGACCCTATGACGCCTCCATCTGGATGACACGTCAGCACCCCCTACTTGTCTCCTCCTCCGAATGTGCTTAGCTTCACACAGCTTGCCATCACTCACTCACACATGCATACACACACACACAGGCACAAGCACACATACATGCACAAGCACACACACAAAAAGGCACAGATGAGTGCGTAGACACAAAATACGCAGTGCTGACTGTCAGAACTAGAGTGTTTGACTTCACAGACTCCATATCAAACCTGAGACAGGCGACTGACAGCTCCCTGAGAACTGGGTGCTGGCAAGCAACACATGCTTTATTTACCAGCCAACAGGGCTTTGCCCATCAGGCTGTAGATGTAATATGAATAGCTTTGATTGGAGACTTTAAATTTTAAAGGCTACCTTATAAACCTTATTCTAACACACATGCTCTCACTGCAAGTTAATATGCCTGTATATTGTGACACTGAATTTCCTTTATCTTCTTCAGCGCCACAACAATTGGTCACTTTAAGAGCTTTACCTTTGCATAGCGTATCTGCAGTGCCCCCGTGTCCAGTTGTTTGACCCTTGAGTCATGTGTGGACACCAGTACCCCGTCTTTCCTCCACAGGATGGTGGGTGTGGGGTTACCCGACGCCAGACAGCTCAACACCACTGTGCCATCCACAGCCACGGTCTGATTGGTTGGGCCCTGACGGACAACTGGTGGAGGGCGGTCTGAAATGACTGTGGAGGGAAGAGATAGAATGAGAAACTGTGTGGAGAAGTAGAAAAACAAACAAGAAAATCAGGAATGTGTCTATGCGGTGTAGTGCGGAGTGGAGGAGCAAAGGAATCAGATATTCAAATAAGGCTGTGCAAGGTAACATGCAAAAGGCACTGAGAGGGTGAAAATTTAGCATATGGCATCTAACCGTGAGCTTTTGGAAAGCGCAAGGGTAGTGGGAAAGAATCTGAATCTAATGACTGGAAGCAATTTTCTAATCTCTTAGCAGCAGGAGTTGACCTTAACCAAATAAAAGCTACATAATTAAAACAAACGGGTTCAGATATTCCAGTCTTCTCTCTTCAGCTCCACCAGACACCCTGGCACTACACACATGAATGCTCCCAGTCAACAACTCACCGTTCCCAGCCCATCCCCCAACAATAAAAAAAGAACAAGGGGGAAAAATGCTTCGAAAAATCAAGGCAGCACAGACAACGGACAATGTTATTAGCATGAGCACATTTCAACTTCTCCTCCCCCTCTCCAAGTCTGCAGACCCTGGGTGCTCCCAAGTGCACCCAAACACACCAAAACAAAGGAAAGGAGAGCAAGAATGAGTGTGTGTGTGTGTGTGTGAGAGAGAGAGAGAGAGAGAGAGTGTGTATGCATTTGAAGGAACAGAGACATCGAAAAATAGAGAAAGCTGCACCAGCAAACAGAAAACTACAGAAATCAAAGAAAGAGAGAGGAAGAAAGAAGAAAGAAAAAGATGGAGATAGGAAAGCATGTATCCCATTTCATTTTCACTTTATTTTATCTGAACTGGGCGCAATAAATCATGTTCTTGTCACTGCGGAGTTATTTAACTGGCTCCCATTATTGCTGCTTATACTGCTCCTGATTATAATTGCTGCAAGCCTCAATAATTTGCAAGCAAGTTTTATTCAATG
>OMLC01101964.1:0-11882 GCA_900302585.1 Regalecus glesne | reverse complement strand
TTTGAGAACATTGTCGAGAGAGAGAGAGAGAGAGAGAGAGAGAGAGAGAGAGAGAGAGAGAGAGAGAGAGAGAGAGAGAGAGAGAGAGAGAGAGAGAGAGAGAGAGAGAGAGAGAGAGAGAGAGAGAGAGAAAGAGAGAGAGAGAGAGAGAGAGAGAGAGAGAGTGTGTATGCATTTGAAGGAACAGAGACATCGAAAAATAGAGAAAGCTGCACCAGCAAACAGAAAACTACAGAAATCAAAGAAAGAGAGAGGAAGAAAGAAGAAAGAAAAAGATGGAGATAGGAAAGCATGTATCCCATTTCATTTTCACTTTATTTTATCTGAACTGGGCGCAATAAATCATGTTCTTGTCACTGCGGAGTTATTTAACTGGCTCCCATTATTGCTGCTTATACTGCTCCTGATTATAATTGCTGCAAGCCTCAATAATTTGCAAGCAAGTTTTATTCAATGAGAAGAAATGGAACTACTTAAAACAGGGCAAAGGCAACACAAGTATACACATGTGCAGAGATCCAAAGAAACATACTGTGTTGTAATCTATCAACAGCTTTGTTGTTGCTTTGGTACTGGATGTACTGCAATTGCTACATTGTCAGCACGACCTGTAACTACCAGTAGAGAGAATTACCTGTTGGGAAGCAGTGGCCTCAGAGCACCCTGCTCACTATAATAACTGTTGCTATTATCCACAGAGCAAAAGCTAATGCAAGAAATGGAGAAAGAGACAAAAAGATAGATGCTCTGCTGGTCAGGTCTTAAATTAAGGGGGACAATTTTGTAAATTAGGGGACTATTCTAGGTGCAAATGGCATTAGTAGAAGTGGTTCAATTCACTAAGGTAAAGGTGGAAATGAAGCCAAGGTAACTAATAGGCCAACAGGGATTGGCAAACAGAGTAATTAGAGGATCCAATCCAGACCTCCCCATACAACCACAGTCTTCCAACGGTAGACAGCAGTAAACCAGCCACAGAATACTGGAGAAGATACTCGCCAGTGTGAAGGCTGTGAAGCCAAATACTGAGCCACGGTCTGGGTGCACAGGCACCAGAGAGTCTCCACCTCTGACAGGAACACATTGAGCAGGCCAGACCAAACCTCATGGACCTCAATACGGATATTAATATGCACTACAGCACAACCACAGCAGATCAGATGTACAGTCTTACCCCTCTAAGCCAGGGATTTACTGAAATACCAATATTTATCCACTCACATTTTCTTTCACTGTTCTTATTCCCTCTGAGGCTCCGCTATACCCCCCAAAAAAACTGTATTTAAGGGCTGCCACTCACCATCAGTGACCTCTAGCAGAGCTTTAGTGATGACACTGCCAGCGATATTGAGGGCCTGGCAGCTGTAGTAGCCTACGTCTGAACGCTCGGCGTCAGTGATGGTCAAGTCCCCAGTCTGGGACACAGAGAAGCGGCTAGATGGTTGGGGAGGCTGGTAGGAGAACAGCAGGTTCTGGAGCAAGATGAAGAAGAATCAGATGTATTCAGGCGCCTTTTCTTTTTAGTAGTCATAATGAAAGAGGTTGGATTTAAGAGTTTCATTCCAAAATACGACATCCATCATTTAAGGAACCTACAGTAAGATCTACTTTTTTTTAAAGAAGAAATTGCTGGTGTAAAAGCCAAGGGCATTACAGGTTATCTTTAAATTGGGCCTAAATCAGTGATCACATTTAACTCTTCTTTTCCAAAAAAAATTGAACATGGTATAATTAACATTTGGCAAAAAATATTTTTGTTGATAACTATTTCGGTTGTTTCAAGAAGTGTGATGGAGTGATGTGGTAATTAATATTCATGAGCTGACCTTGGCATACCAAGCTAAACCAAAGGTTGGCAGTAAGGGTGGATACTATCAAGCATTTGATCGAATCTGATTTAATCTGATTGATTTGTATGTAAATGATCGAGTTAGATGAGTGGGTCTGTTTACGAGTCACAATTTGACCCCATGTTGTACCAGGAAAAAAAAGGATTGTCTAAGAGATGCTAAACTAGGGGGATATTTGAAAAAGAGATGAAAAGGACAACTTTAACTTTTACAATTATCCACATTTCATCAGTATTAAGAAACAACACCATGGTAATTAAAGAAATACGTTATTTTATAAAACATTAGCAATAGTCTTCATCTAACATGAAATGCATTGCTGATGAAACAGTCATCCACGTCTCAGAAATTGACTAATGAATTTCAGATCATATTTTTTGTGATATATAATATATTGGGATTGTTGGAGAGTATTTTGGATGGAGTGCTGATACTTGCCACCAATGGTGCAGATAGTTACTGCCACCATTGGTTATGTGGAACATTGGCAATATTAATTCACATGTCCTTTTAAGCCCCCCCATCTGTCCCCTGCACTTTTACTGCTTTTTTTGCTGCTGCCGATGATACACCTCATAGATTGCATTTTGTTGTTAACTGTATTTTATGTTGTACTTATATTGCTTGTATTTTGTAGTTATTGTTTAGACTATAGATTTTCATTGCAAATATTTGATATGTATCATATCTTCTCTGTCTTTGTATTCTCTGCATGCATCATTAGAGGCTGACACAATTGCAATTGTGTTGTGTATGCACAATGACTATAAAGTTATTCAATCCAATATCAGAAAACTTAATGTCCATATGCATTTACCTGACTGCCCTCTCGTTGCCAAAAGATGGCTGGCTGAGGGTTTCCAGTAGCCTCACACTGGAAAGTGACAGTTCTGCCAACGCCCACCACCTGGTTTCTGGGTCTCACCACAAACGCTGGAGGCACTGGGGAGTAACCATGATGGTAAGAAACAGAGTACACGCACACGACACCAAATGCATTAGAGATATCCAATTTTTCTGTTATGAGTGGTCTGTGCAATTGAATGAAAAATAAAAACAGCTGTCAAAGATCCTGTGATGTCTATATCTAAATTATACTCTTGCTATTATATTCAAGCAACCAGCCTCTCTTTACACTTTGCATAATGTGAAGACAAAAAAACAATCAGGAAGTTGATCTATTTGAATATACAGGGATATGACTATAAAGGATATAGTGAGTAGGGAAAACAAGGGTTATTCCCCTGCCCATTAATTTGCATAGTGGAGGGCATAGACCACTAAAATTTCCATGGAAATGGGGGATAGATTTGAGCCATCTGTCCAGGCTGACACTTTCCAATAGAGCAGAGCTGGACCAGGATGCAGGATCCATGCATCTTAATGACAAATTCTATCTCAGACTAAATGTGGTGTCAGAGCCCGATGTTACCCACACAGTTCCTGGGTGACACAAGGCCTTGATGTACTAATATGCCTTCTATGTGAGGCCACATATGCTGAATATGCAGGGTCAAAGCTTGGGCAATTTACACCTTCATTTCAAAGGACAGTAGGCACGTCCTCAAAATATCATTCCTCTCCTCACATCTTAATGCTCTTTTTGCAGAGGGGGTATGTAACATAAATAAAAGCAATCTGCAAACTGTCATTTGGAATGCAGACACAATTTATCCATGTAAAATATGGGGTGTTTTGTAATGCATAAAGCAAAACATAAGAGGGGGGGAAATAATAGAATGAAGTGATGAGGCTTTACCTTGGATGCCCATGCAGAGCACATTTTTACCCATTAATGTCCTTTTTGTCACTGTTGCTATTGACAACAGAAACATCAGGGCTGATTGGAGGGTGGAGAGGTGATGAGGAAAGGATGAAGGGGGTTGTGACAGCTTCCTGTCTCTGTCAAGGGCGGTGAATAGGTGACGGGTGACATTTCAACTTACCAGACATGACTAAAAGGAAACAAAAGAACACAACAATACAACCCCAGTGATGAATAAATAAATAAATAGTAAACAGCATGATACAAAGATAAAAGATAAGGAAGACAACAATACGATGCTCATGGGTAGAAATAATCATGTCATTATAATCCAGTGAATGAGAAAAGACCTATTGCACACTCAATCCTCTATATACTGTATGGTCCCTTGGAGGGACCATGTGTTACTAAACAATAGTTACTCAAAATGATCACAATAGTTGATTAACTAATTTGCTAAAGACATAAGAGAAAGACACAACATACACATAAAGAAGAATATACAGGAGGGCGTACTATTCTAGGTCTCTGTACATACTGTACACCCTTCATATATTCATAAACCAAATAAAGGTTATGTAATGTAAATGATATATAAGACCAAGAAAGGCATGCAGACATCATGATGAGATAAACAAGACGGATGTTGTTATGGGTAAGCGTTTGAGATGACATCTTTTTGGGGGGATTCTCTTTCCAGGTGTTGAGCGAAGGTGAATACCTCCGCACCCTTAATAAGGTTTGGAGTACCCCGAGGAGGAGCCAGATCAGAGTCTCTCAAACATAGCCTTGCATATGTAAGCCAGGGTCATAAAAACACAAGGTGAATGTTAACTGTCACTCTCTGCTCATAAATCTTCCCCAGCCAATCACTCACCTTATCTAATCTGTCTGCTTCAACAGCTCCCACGGAAACATAAACGCCGTCAGTCAGAGTAATGATCCGCCCCTACCTCCCTCCCTCTGCCTATTGCTGGCCTTTAAAATGCAGATAAGCCTCGCATCAAAAGGTCCCAGAAGAAGAGGCTGCATTGGCGTACACAAACACCCCCTTACCAAGTCACACATAGGAAAATACAAGCCCTTACACACCCTTCTTATACCCCTATGCAGATTCACTCATGTGTGTCTAAGCCTTTAATTAGGTAACCCTACCTCTATCATGCTGCTATGATCCTAGTTGTGGACCTGGTGGGAAGGGTGAGTCCTAAATCTGCCTGGATTAGTGGGTATCTTTGCTTACATAGAAAACAGGTGGGAGTCTTTCAATAAACTGACCAGAGTATAAGGAAAATGCACAAAGCAACGTGTCCTCCAGCCCAGTTGAGGGCAGGCTAGGCATCAGAGACCACTGCAGCAATATGATGGAAGACTTGAACTGTGCTGCTGTTCAGAAAGCTTGACACCAACGCCAGAGGAGAGATGCATGTTGAGGATTTAGCATGATTAATAGGTGGTCCCAGTGGGGAGGCTGTAGTGGCGCGTGCATGGTTTTAAATGCTTTGCCTTACAGCGAGCACTTGTATAATGTATATTAACTGTATTGTGGCAACCACTGCCTAGTGTGACGGGAAGCAGTAAAGCGTAATGTTAATGCACAAGATAAATGTGATCTCTCACAAGTCATACTGAGATGTAGAAGGGAACGGACACAAGAATTCGAGTTTTGTGTGTGGCATTACAAAGCTTCCTGAAATTTATCATCTGCTTAACTGCATGCAGGCAGCTGACCTGATTAATATGAGAACAGCTGAAAAGTGAAAAGCTATATTGTGAGTTAGTGGTAAAGATTTATCTCATTTACTCTATTTTGGCAAAAGGTCCAAGTCTTAATCCACTTCCTTTACATTGCTTATTATCAATATTGCTCTGGGGACTATGATTCCATACACGTTTCTGCCTTCAATAAATCACTGCTTACAGCAAACCGAACAGCTGGGTAAAGCACTGGTTCTCTGAAATGCCTTTCTAACAGATTCTGAAATAATGTATTCACCCTCCTTGGATGAATCTCACTGGGTGAAGCGTTCTTAATGACAACTATACACAAATAATAGGCAGTCAATTTAGACCAGAATGTTTCTTGTTCATTTCTGGTATCTTTAAACACAGACACATGTGTAAACTAGCAATACTGGATAGTTGAATAGTCAATCTGCATTCTCATCTGGCTAAGATGAATGATTTTACAATAAAATCGTAAATATTACTCTGGCTTAGCCAATTATATGTGTTTTTCTATCGATAAATGCAATATTCAACTTGACATATTTACAAGTCCAAAGGAGGTGTTCTAGACAGATAAACACATGTGCAGGACAATAATTCACTGATTAAGTCCGTAACGATAGCAGAGCACTAAAAAGAAAAATAGCCTCGGGCGCTGCTCCACAATGTCCATATTGTTCACTGTAGAAGGTATAAAAAAAGCTCTTTCGAAGCAGAGCTGAGTTCTTCCTTTTAAACTGTCGAAATCTGGTAGTTAGCACATTGCTTTGAGAAAATAACATCTTCAGTATAATCTATCATTCTAGCTACTATTTTAACACACTGCCCTGATAAATAAATTGCATAATGGTTCCATTGATAGCAACATATACAGTTGCTCTTCCATCTGAATTCAATTGGTTTTACTGCCTCTCCACTGAATGAATGAGAACATCTAAGTAGCCACAGGTTTTGTAGTTTCCTCTGCTCCAACTGAAAATAAATCATCAAATGAATGTCTGGACAATTTGAGATTTTAATTAATCCTTCAGCAAGAGCTCTATTCAATGACATGGCAAAACATGGCAAGTATATATCAAAGCTAGAGGTAATGATGGTGGTGGTAAATTAACCAATTCTTACATAGCTCTTTTCTAGTCAAATGACCACTCAAAGCACTTTACATTGTATGCCCCACATTTACCGAGCATGGGGTTTAAGGCTAGATACCCTTTTCCTGCAGTGGGATTTGAACATGCAATGCCTGAGTTCGAGGTACACGCTCTACCACTGAGGTACCGCGGGCAGTTGTCTCATCGCCTTCTTTTTGCACAGGCATAAAGTTGGAAACAAAAGGATCATGGCTAAACCAACAGGCTGCCCCCTTTCTGTCCACAACATCACTATTGTCTTAACTACTTTGACTACATCTTATTCTCAACTCCATGCTCTGCTCCTCCGTCCTATTTAGACCTACAATTACCCAGCTTTTTCTTTCCAGTGCCTGTAATTAGAAGCATGTCATTTCCGGGCGTGGGACTGTGGCCTACTCGTCTTTAATTAGTTGGAATACTCAGTGCCCAAAACCTCCCTGGCCTCCCCATGTCCTAGTCTGGGTAAAACTCAAGGCCCTTAGATCTGATTAAGATGGACAAGGTCTTATGAACTCTAAGCACTTTACACGCTACGGACTCGGAATAGATCTAAACCAGCCAGAAAAGTATAAAGAGAATGACTACTATTTATTCATCGTCATGCTTTATTCTTCTTATACTGCTCTTTAGGAACAGTTTGGAGCCAAGCAGCAGGTACTCTGTATTCAAATACCTCCCCCTGCTACTTCATGCAATTTTGAACTACCAGATAACATGTAGATGAGACTTGAGAAGTTGCATGACACATGATAATCATGAATAAGAAAATATTGTAAATCCATTAAGTACAATGTGTTGTCCATGGCCATGCTTGTACACGATGCGTAATTGCCCAAAGTCAGGACAGTCAGCTTCACTTGAAAGAAGGAAAAGAGCTATTTGCCTTTCAAATATAATTTGACACTATGCGAATAGTTTATTGGATCGACGCATCAATGATGTTCCCTCTCATTAGCTAAGCATTCATCAGGGAAAGGGAGAGAGTGGAAAAATGCAATAAGAAATGCAGATATATTGATCGGAGTATTGACAGGTGTGCCTGATCTTGCTCTTTGAAGCAATTCTAACATGGCTGGCTTGCAGAGAAAATGAAGGAATAATTGCAAAGGTTAGCCTGGTGAAGATGACATATCTGTGTTTTCGGGTAGGGGGTTGGCAGCCGAATAGAATTGTTTTGTCTCTTTATATTATTGCTTGGTATACTGCTGGGAGTGACAGTAATATGACTGACCTCACCACAGAAATTCTCTATCCCCCCTCTACCACCACAAGCACCCTGGACCCAATTACCGTCTTGTTCTGCTCCAATGGTGAGCCACCAATACCATCATACTCAATATTCCTTCTTCCTACCTCCTGTCTTCCATGCAATGAACCCCCTTGCCCTCTCTCTCTCTACCCCCCCTGCCTGACCCCTCTCTTCTCTCACCCTATGCCCCAGACCATTCCCATTTGTTTGGTGTTAAATGGTCCCTGTGTTCTGTTGGTTCTCAGGAGAGTTTTGGGAGGGGAAGCCAACGGCCCCCAGTCCTGCTGAATGGCTTCTTTCTGAATGTTCACACTCTGTGACCAGCTGCTTTATAGTCTTACTATGTTAATAGGATGTCCAATAGAGATGGGACCACAGGAGACACAGACACTGTAGGCCCACAAATGATACTGTATGTCTTCGACATGAGGGAGGAAAGGCCTCTAGAGAAATTCTACTTGTATAGGGCAAATGAGATTGATTACTGTTGAGCTCCCATGTGCACAGCGGTAGCACTGCTATAGATTCTAACATTCTCTTTTTATTAGAAATCAATCGGTTAATTGAGAGAGAATAGTTGAAAGTGATGACCATGTAGCCCTAAAGCTGAGGGCTATAATTGCAATATGGTTAGTCTAAATTGCCCTGAATCAAACCTAACAATAAGCCAGAGTTGGAATTGAATTTAGAATGACTTGGGATATGGACTGAAATACAAGTGACCGCTCAAGGGCTTGCAAATGAAAGATTAGGACAATTGAACTATTTGTTTGTAAACTAGGGGTAGAGAAAAACAGCATTATGCATTTACCATGGACGGTGAGCATCGCTGAAGCCTCGGCCTTGCCCACCATGTTCTCAGCGACACAAGTGTAGGACCCCACATCAGCTGAGATCAATCGACGGATCTTTAGGGTGTGGTCCTCTCGGATCTCAAATCTGGATGGAATTGGTTATTCATATCATCACTTAGTGTGCCTGGGACAAATGCACTTTGCATATATAGAGCCACATAGGCTTTCTCATACAACACACAGCGGCTGATTAACAGAGATAAAAACAAGCACCACTTCAAATGAAGAGAGAGGCCATGTGTAGTGAATTGGGCACAGATGATGTGTCATACCTTCCCTTCGGCAGGTCTCCATCCTCTTTCCTCCAGCGTACAGTGGGAACTGGGTCACCGCGCGCTTCGCACCTAAACTCCACACTCTGGTCGACCAACACTACCTGGCTGCCAGGGCGACGCACAAAGCTGGGTCGCTCTACAGACCCCAAAAAATAAAATACAACTTATCGTTCACCTCAACAAATGCTGAACAGGGTATAGCTGAAAATAATAACAGCTTTAATGTGTTTTTAAGATGATGTCTCAAATCTCTAGTCTGAGACAGGTTTTGTGTTCAACATTCAACATATTCTACTGTTGTCCTTGAGTCCTGAGTTTTAGAGCCGAGTTGGAAATCCAATCTCATTTAATCAATTTGAATCTGAACTGAGTCCAGTGAAAATAAGTAGCCAGCATGCTATTTGGTGCCTTGTGTTTAGCGGGTTCGTATCCTGCCACGGATCTGGGTAAATGTGAGCCAGTCATTGCAAAGCATTTTGAGTGCTTGCTAGACTACACAAGTGCCAAATAAGAGCAAGTCCATTTACCATTTCATTTACCATATTCTGGTCGTGTTCTTGGTTGTTTCTTAAATGGACAGAACCATATGAGAATGTGGAGCTGGTGAAGAACAATGGCATGGTTCTGACTGAGAAGCCAAGAATGCTTTGCTCATCCACAGCCTTGCCAAATTATCTAATGCTAAGCCAACAAGACTAACTCAAAATAGATGTTCACTTGAGCAATATTGGTGAAACTAAGAGATTCACTGAAAAAAAGGCTTTACATGGATAGATTATCAACTACGATACAAGATTCACAAGTTTCAATTGGGCATTTCCTAGTTGACTCCACGTCATTTCAAATGTATTGCACGCTAAGATAGCACAAACAACTTGAAATGGCTGCTTCACATGAACAATATTAGTGTTACTACGATTGGATGAAAAAAAAATCATTAATAGATTATCAACTGCACAACACCCCAAAACAAGTTCATGGCTATTAAATGTACACAGTGCCATGGATACGGATTCACTGTCATTATTCCCTCCTCAAGATATTACTAAAGATCTATGGGGAGAGGAAGTAAGAGAAGTGAAAAAGATGGCCATAAGTCTGGTAGTCTGTACATTCTCTATACTAGAACATAGGAGTTGAAGGGTCAAAGGTCATTCATGCAAAATAGGGTACAGCTGGTCATAGGAAAGGGACTGGTGAGTGTCGGATTCATAGTTAAGTGTGTGATTGGGGGTCATCTCACACCCTCTCTGATAAGGGTCACTGACACCATTTAGCTTCTTGGGAGATTAAAAAAAACACCTCAGTGTTGAACATCTGGACTCTGGTTCTCATTGTAGACAAACAGAGAAGACAGAGTGGGCATGTGTATCTGTTCATGTTTTCAAGGTGAGGAAAAGTGAAGAAAATAGATAATAATTGAGACAAAAAATGTTACATACCTAGTACAGTAAGTTCAGCTATTTCACTTTCCCGTTCACCGACCATGTTGGTGCCCACACACACATATTTCCCAGCATCACTCTTCCTGGCATTGGTGATCATTAGCTTCCCTCCACGTATCTGACAAACAGAAGAAAAAAGGAAAGGCTATAGCTGAACAGATCAATGTTGAAGAGAGACTATGCTGAAAGAGACCTAGATACCATGGTTGAAATGGAGAAAACAGAAAAAGACAGTTTAGACATTAAAAAATAATCACTCCCCTGCAACCCGAGCTCGGATAAGTGGCTGAGAATGGACGGATGGATGGAAGGAGAATAATCACTCATTTTCCAGTATTTCCTGTAACCATTTACTTACAAAGATCAATTAAAGCACCATGATTAAATGCATTCTCAGTCATGATATACCATACTGGAAAAGGTCCCCTTCTGTGTCCGAATCAATCCTTCATTTGTCAAGGACTTCTTAGAAAACAGGTGAAATGTTGTGCGTCAAAGGGAGGAAAGAATTTAAATGGATACACTGCTGACTTTGACAGACAGGGAAACAGTACACAGAGACTAACCTGGGTTACACATTTTGCTGGCCATTATGTTCTATTTCATTACTTCCATTTTTGGTATACGTTACTTATCAGTCACCCTGTTCCTCCTCAGGGTAAACTTAGTGAGAAATCACTTTCTGAATCCAACATAACCACAGCTCCCTGTGGGAACACCTGAGACACAGCAGGAATAGAAGCACTTCTGCATTGGCCACAAAGAGCCCATGCTCTTCGAAGCTACTATATCCTCCAAAGTGGGTAACATTCCAGACAGGCAAGCTCTTCCACTTATGTCCTTATGTGTGCATACACCTGAGTGAGAGCAAGTGAACATATATCCTTGCACAGATGGAGGTGCACTGACCGAATAGCAAGTGTGTGTTCTTCCAGGTGAATGCAATGTCTGTTATTTCCCAGGGCTTTGATTACAAGCCAGAGGGGGTGCTTTGTTCTCAGGGAGTAAGAGAGGCCACATTGGCCCTAGAGCAGCCCGCCCAGAGCCCCTCTCTCAGCTGACAACCATGCCAGTCAGAGCAGAGACAGACAATGGTGTGGTGCACCACTGATCTGCTTTCTCCGATGGGGTTTAAGGTTCTAAATGCACACCTCAGTCCACAAGAATGGGACCCCCACCGGCACGCATGTAATCAATCCCCTTATTAGAAACCTACCGAGGTGTGTGTATTTAACCTAGGCACACACCATTTTGGGAGCACTCGAAATCAGTTTTCCTCTGAAATCCTCCAACATGTTTTATTTTCTCTTTATGGTGCGCTATGGAATATCAAATTCACTCAAATTTCAATTCCAATTCACAGTGGTAAAACCTCATATACTCATGCTGTGGGTGACCTTAAAGCACTGAAGGTGAGCTCAGCATTGAAATGTAGGGAATTGACTTCATTACTTCCCACTTGTGTTTTGCTACTTGAATTTTAACCAAGATAAACACGTTTGGCAATACCATCAGATCAAAACCGTGTCCCTGAGAGTAGTTTTACAAGTTAGCGTATCTACAAGAATTTACATGGACACTGT
>OMLC01101960.1:0-12138 GCA_900302585.1 Regalecus glesne | reverse complement strand
AACTGGAAACCTATCACAATCGCCTGATGCTCGTCAGCAGAGGGCAGCGAGCAGCCATAATGCATGTCCATACAACTGAATTTACATACCGTGTTTGCTCCTAATATTGTACTAATTTACTCTAGACAGGAAAGTGACTTAATAAACTGACACAATGCACTCTGAACAGGAGTTTCAAAACCTAATCTACGGACCCAAAAAGTTCAAAAAGTCCAAGAAGTGGTATTACAAAGAATACAAATAAAGGGAAAGTAATGTAATCCACTAACTGCAGATGGCGAGATTTGAGATTTTAAAAAAAAAACCTAACAAAAACCTCCCCGAGGTCGGCGACAGTCACTAACCCTTACTCGAGGACATTTCAACATGCTATCTCAAGGAATTGCAAATGTATTTATTCTTAATATGCACTTTTCCAGTCTTGTGACCACTGAAAGCACTTTATATTATATACCAAACCCTCTATGCCCTACTTAAAAGTGCATGCTGTAGTGCTGAGCCACCGTGACCCCGAGGAACCAGGGATCAAACCATCAATCTTCCACCTACTAGGTGACCCCTACCTCCTGAGCTATACCACTCCACTTGCTCATATATACTAAGTAGTGGTATGAAGTAGTCACAAAGTGCTTTGATGCATTATTCATTCTTCAACTACATGGTTATAATAGCCATGGCCTACGTGACGCCAGCAGATGAAGGGATTGTAATAAGTCTCCAATTGGGCATTGGTCCAGCATCCTATGGATAAGTTATTCTTGCTATGAGATACATGAAACAAACAAGTCGAAGACACCTTGCTGTTCTCCTGAAGTGCAGCCGTCGAGTCTTGCCCCAAATCAGTTTGTTGGGATAGAACACTGGTGCTCTTGAGTCTGACAGGGAACTTTTGAAAAACAATAAAGCAAGTGAGTCTTTTCCCTACTGTCTCAGTCGACTGCATGGTTCATGTACTTGGATACCTTTTTGAAGTTATGCATCCATTGAATTGATCAGTGTGACTAACAACCAACAGGGGCTTATCGCTTAAGAATGTCAATATTGTTTAAAGTAATAGAGGCATTATCATGCTAATGCATTTCATCCTTTACGAGCATTGAAGGGGGAGAAAAGAGCAATGCCTATCAAATGCTTCCGCAACAGCCGTGTCTCAAGTAGACGTGTGTAGTATTTCATGACTGTGTGGCTTGAATTGCTGACAGTTTTCATTAAAGTAAAATGAATCGTAGGACAGGAGAACTGTGCGTAATACATAGAAATTATGAACCATGACTTTGCAATCTACTTGAGTCAAATTGAAATTATAAAAAAAAATCAGATGGATGTAAAGAGGAACACAGGATTAAATAGAAAAATGCATATTGTTTCGTCGTTTAAGAACTCTACTATGGACAGCGATGTATTGTCTTTGGGCTATATATTGAATGTAGGACAAAACTGCATCTTTTCATCCAGTTAATATAACATGAGACTCGTGAGGTTGTGGTAGCTCAGTGGTAGAGCGTGTGCTTCAGGAACTGATAGACAGATATCGCAGGTTAGAACCCATCACGGTACATCAGTATAATATCCTAGTATTCATTGGGTGAAATTAGTGAAAAAAATCTTGAAATATTTTGTCTTTACAATTGATTGCACAGCAGACCTGGTACTCCTTTTACACTCAATTCTTTCTTTAATCACTTTGAGGAATTACCGTTCATATTAAATGGCAAGAAAGAGACGGAAAGGTCTTTAAACACTACAAATGCCTGATACTATTCAAGGTGTCTTCCCTGTCGAGGCGTCCTTGAGGAAGACGTTGATTTTATCTTCCTGCGAGTCATTGCGGATGAAGAAGTCGTCTAATTGAATGAAACCGAAACATGAACGGTTGAAAAAATGAACCTCTATGTTCACTGACTGTAGTACCATGTGCTTTCATGAGCGCTCCATGCTAGCGGCACCAGCACCACACTTAAATCCTGTGTAACGATGCATTTTTGACTCCTGAACACATCTTTTCAGCACCTGGCTTCACATGACCACTGGTCTGATCCTCACATCTTTCGTCAGGTTTTATTCTTTTAATCGGCTTTATTCTGCTCTTCAGCTTTTTATGTTAGACAGGGTCAAGAACAAGATGTCTCACTGAAACATATTAAAATCATGTCACATTTTAAACATCCTTTAAACAATATTGACAAGGTGTGAAGTTCAGGCATCTGTGAGAGACTTGGAGTAGAGCTGCTGCTCCTTTACTTTGAAAGGAGCCAGTTGAGATGATTCGGGCTGTACCTGCTTTTCCCACTGCACCGGCAAGTCCCCAGTGCCTGTCCACTGGATGGGCGGTCCCAGTGATGCATTGATCTGTTTATCATGGGGCCAGGCTTCGGGCAAGTCGTCTGTACTTGCTTGTCCAAGTTATTATAAGTGGTTCCTGATACTTATTAAATATTTCCTTTATCTGTAGCTGAACACCACTTGAAGATTAATTCTGTCTAGAACAGATTGGCATGTAAATTCCCTGTGTTGTATGCCAAGCCTGCCAATAGCTCAGGTTAAAGAAGTAAGAAGACAAAGAGGAAAAACACTGTCACAAGTTTAATACTTAAACATTCTCAAAAATTCTTGAAATGTCTTCCATCATGAAAAGCTTCTTGGATCAAGAAAAAAAATTCACACATACTAAAGTATGAAAATCCGTTTTGCCAGATTGTGTCCTTCCTATTTATTTACAGATATATCTCAGAATGCCTTTTTCAATCTATGATAGGACAAAACAACCAAAATAAATTCTGAAATATGTTGCATCTTGGAGCTTTTAGGCTGGATGGTCATCAGCAGTAACTCAATGGGAGGTCTATTTTACATGTCATGATTAGTCTCCACGTTGTGGAGGTGGACACAGACCCACAGCCACTGACTTTTCAGTTCCTAAAGTGCAAGCTCTACCACTGAGCTACCGTGGCCTCATCAACAATAACTTGTTAGTAAGTAAAACAAGTGCAAATGTAAACCACTTAGGAAAGACGTACATATTCTTGGCAAAATATGTTCCTTCAGTGTTATACCAGAAGGACATTAAGGCAAAATCAGAAACTGCTTATTGACATAAGCCTCCTGCAGGCTCAGATAATGGTTGCATTATTGAATGTCCCCACAACATAGGTGTGGATAAATGAGACGTCTGGTCTCGCTTGGAAATACGTAAATCAAGAGGGAAAATAAATGTCTTTGCCCATGTACGGCGCCCCTTTGTGGCATTTTTCTGAGTGCAGAAGTGCACACAAGTGTTAATGAGCTACATGCTGGAAGATTAGTGGATGCGTATTGAAAAATAATGAGAAAATTAAGTAAAAGTAAAATAAATGCCGGTGTAAACCCACCTAACCTTTGGCAAGGTTTGTCTCAATAAACAGTCTTTTGTAACACTGTACCTTTTGGTTTAAAGAGAAATGGCAATTAGCTGCAACACTGTTTATCCAGGCCCCAAGCTGCCTCGCCACTCAGCTTCTTGATAAGCTGCCATGAGGAGACACCTCCCAGCTATTCAACTAACATGAATGAGTGAGGAGTGTGTGTGCACGCGTGTGTATGTGATGGGGGTAGTTGTAGAATCTGGGATCCTATCCCCCTGCCCGATCCCATCCCCATGCCCGAGTCTGTTGACAATGATTAATGACCGAGAGGAAGGGTAAAACAGTGATTACACACCAGATGGCATGTCTCCACTTTTAACTTCAGCCCTTCTTCACCTGTGTCTGAGGGGAAATCTCTTCTCTCACACCACCTTACGCTGACGAGAAAACAGTGGGAGTCAGAGAGAGAGAGAGAGAGAATAGGGGTGCCAATGGAAACGGTGAGAAATAAAGACAGGCAGATAGACAAATAGTTGAACACAGAGAGAAAGTGAGGGTTGGTTAGTTGAGAAGAGAGAAATATAGATGCACAGAGAGAAGGACTGAGCAAAAGAGTTAAGAGGGAAGGACAAGAGAAAGACAGACATGAACAGACAAAGTGAGAGACAGGTGAGTGGAAAGGGAGAGAGATTGACAGAAGGAGAGAAAAGCTTAAACAGAGGTGAGTAATCAAAAGATTATTTAAGTGCTATATAAGAATAAGTCCATTTATTTTTGTTTTCAGTGCGTTAGCGAATGGCAAAATGAGGACTTATTCACTTCACAGAGCTGTAATTAGATTTTTTTTGGTTCATTTAGACATGATCATTGTGATTGATGGCACGGACATCATTCAAGTTTGTAAGTCCTTCCTGCCGTAACCTCTGTCTTACCCTCATATTTATGCCTGAGCTTATTAATTTTCCCTCCATCAGGTTGGAACCATAAAAAAAAAGCTTGCACATCTCTTGATATGGAGATGATCTAGAGCTTTGTCAGGGCACCTTGCTGTGTGGATGTGTATCCAGATGCATGCATGTGCTTAATATTGTCCAGTGAGGTTTTGTTATCATGCAAAAGTTTGTCAACAATCATGACGTAATAAATCTCAATGAATTTCATCCCCTCCAGCAGCAATATCTAGTTAATTAAATCATCAAACCACAGATGTAAATGAGTACTTTATCAGGAATGAGCACGAGGGAGATTAAGTTTACTTTTCAGCCAGGAAACGCTACAGCATTCACATGACAGGAACCTCATGATTGAAGTGAAAGTTGAGAAACAATCGAGCGAAACAATTGTCATGGTCTTTGAAGAACAGCGGAGATATACTTCAGGTGCTGCTTGCTCTTATCTCATGTCGGCACTTGGATAACAGTCGGATAACGTTCGGATGGCACCCTGGCATCACTATACCGCAGGTGTTGATACGATTGGGCTTTAGGATGGCAGGGTAGTATGGCTCAGTGGGTAAAGCTGTCATCTGCCAATTGAAAAGTTGCAGATTCGATCCCATCACATGTAGAGAAGCATATCCCAGCGTACTTTAATAAGACACTGCTCCCCTAACTGCTTTGCCTTGTAATGGACTTTCAACCTGTCCAGAGTGTTTGCCTTGCTTCACCCAATAACTGCTGGTATGGGTTCCAGCTCTCTCGCAACCCTTCTCAGGATAAATGGATGATTTACTGGCTACTAAAAATGTGGTTTAATGGTTTCGTTCTAGTATTTAATGGTATCTTTTTAATCGTTTAGGGGCGACATTACTTAGGAGGTAGAGTGGTCTTTTAGTAATCGAAGATTGGTGGTTGGATCCCCTGCATAAAGCATGTTGAGTTGTCATTGAGCAAGACACTGAACCGCCAACCCGGTGTGTCACGCTGCAGTTGCACTCACTGCTCCTATACCATATAGGTCTGTCTTACACAGACTGTTAAAGCTTAAATGGAGCTTTGGGGATTAAGGCTGGATGCCCTCCCTGATACCCTGCAGTGGACTGAACCCACAGCCTTGGTTGTATGGCAAAATACTTTCTGTGTCTCCTCAGAGTAATGCAAGCCAAACCATGTTCTTCAATAAGGCACTGAAATGAAGTAAATACAATATCCATTTTTCTAAATTCGAATTTTTTAGTCAGTTCGCTTTGATTCCACTGAAGTCATTTGAGCTGCACTTTAATGCACTGAGTTGAGACACATTTTACACCACTAGTTTTGCAAACAAAAGGCAGGCCCGATAGGTTGGACTGTTCTAATACAAGACCAAGAGGAAGAAGATAGCAATGGCAAGATATGTGTTGTGTAGATCAACATGGATGAAATACCAATAGGACATGTGAGAAAGAGGAGAGAGAGAGAAAGCGAGAAGGGAACATTGCACGTAATTAATTCACAGTTGACCCCACCTCCCCCCTCTGTCGGTGATTCCCACCTGTGTTACGTGTCAGGATGAGGGGATGGGTTCGTGGTGGTGGAGGCCTTTCACAAATCTGGCAGATACTCCCTTTCTCTCCTTCACCCATCAGCCTTCCCCCCATTCCCAACCCACTCCCCTCCGTGATCATTCTCAGAAGAGATGTCCCCTGTCTAGTGGCATGTGGATATGTGTAATAGAGATGGATGGGGCTGGCACAGCCATGCTGTGGAGCAGACGGACTCCTCCCCAAACGTTTGTCTGCCAGACTCCATCGGTCTTCCCTGCAACAGCACCCCAAAACAGCGTCTGTGCAGGTTGTTGCCCATTCAGGTTTGTGCGTGTGTCTGTGTGTGTGTGTGTGTGTGTGTGTGTGTTTGTGTGTGTGTGTTAGTTCGCAAATACTTAAAATGTGCATGTTGATGGTCGTAATTAACATATATTAGTATTGATGAGTAGGTAAAAAAGGTGTGTTGCACCTGAGTAGTTCTATGGGAGTGTTAAAAACCACAGAACCTTTCTACCTGTGAATGTGCAAGAAATATATTGGTGGTAGGCAGTGGACCGGCATGTTTACATGTGTGAGTGGTGAGTGTATACACACAAACAGACACACTTAGGTACAGTTCTCTATGGGCCGACATAGCTCAGTGGGTAGAGCAGTCGTCCGGCCATCACAAGGTTACAGGGTCGATCCCCAGTCCTGCATATAGCATGTCGAGGTGTCCTTGAGCAAGACACCGAACCCCTAACTGCTCACTTGATGTAAGTCACTCTGGATAAGAGCATCTGCTAAATGCCTATAATATAGTTATATATATATATATATATAACAATGCTCAGAGGTTGGGAGTCCAGTACAAGTTCCTTATGAGTCTTCTTTAACAAAGAGATATCACGCAATCCCTTAGGTAGCTCTTGGGAAGTCCTCACTTTTTTCCCCACACCTTTCTTTCTCTCTCTTTCTCTCTCTGTCTTTATCTGGCCAGTTTCACGCTTGACACTGTGAAGTTCAGTCACTATGCAGTCCACACAGTGCGAAGCGCCACAGTCAGTCTTGTTTGATTAGGCTACTAGATCAATAAACCCTTTAATTTTTCTTTTTTTTCTCCTCTGACTGGAAGGCCATTGGTTCCCTGTGAATCAAGCAAGACCAGTACAACCTTTCTTGCACTTTCTCTGAAGTATCCATTAAAAACCCATTAAGACAGCAACTGAACAGAAGGAGGCTTCTTGTCAGCATTTTTATTATTCTACTACATTTGCATGTAGTAGAATAATGCATGCATTTCTAAGATAAAAAGCAAAAAAATACAAAACCTCAGAGGATAAAAGGACATTACCAACAAAAACCAGGATATAAGTCTATTTGATCTGTTTGAAGATATAGTAGGAGCCTGAAATGATGATGAATTGCCACAACAATGGATATAGTGGGGCAGGATAACTCAGGAGGTAGGGTGGCCATATATCGTGATGAGGTGTCCTTGGGCAAGACACTGAACCCCCAACTGCTTCTCAGGCGCTGTGCCATTTTCATTAGTTTGTTCTGTAAAGAGTTGACACAGGAAGCAAAGGGACACAGATATTGGTGGTTTGTAAAATGCCTGAACCAGGGCACTATTAATTACAAGTTTCCAGTGGGGCCTTTGAGTGATGGTGGACTTTAGCCCACTGGCATTTTTTTGCAGGCAGTGGCCCACTCACTAAGATTCTTTTTGAGCCCATGCCAGACAAACTTTCCTGCTACCAGTTTGTGACGCGTTCTTGCCAGGGTGAGATAGGATTTGTATGGCGTTAAACACAAGCTTGTGCCAGCCACCTGGCAAAATAGGCCTGGGCTGGCCTGTGACAAAGCAGTATGACACTGGTGCCGCCAAAAGCAACATCTGTTAGATGCAGACCACTGATGACCATTCTGGATGCCTGGACGTCAGCATCAGGGGCCTGGTCCATGGCCATTCTGGCTTAATCCACTCCAAGGTGCACTCCACCAGTGAAATGGTGACCGTCCAATGATCTCTCCTTGCTGGATGATGAATGTCCATCATAAACTCTGAAATGAAGGAGAGCTGACACTGCTGCCTTGCTGACTATGGCTCAGAAGCTAAACTACTCTGAATGAGAACTATGTTTATTAGTTGTTAAATGAATTGTCTAGCTTTACTAAAGTGGAGGATACTTTCATATAGCATATCTCGCTGTTACCACCTACTAATTTGCTGAACCAATGTGAGGAAAGTAATTTAGATGGAGTATTATGGCATTAATGTCTGTTCTTTCTGGACAAAGAGATATGTGTTCACAAAACTGAGGCTTCTGTCTACCTGAGGTGAAAACATAAAAAGAAATGAAATGAGAGCTGTCAAGGATAGAAGACATCACAGAGAAAGTGAAAGGAGAGAAAGAGGCATCACTGACTTATTAGACAGTTGGTCTTGGTGCTGGAGCGATACACAGGCCAATAAAAAATGCTGTCTCGTCTCTGGGATTATCCCTGCATTGATGGAGCTGACAGGCTGTCTCTTGCCATGGGATTCCCATTTGGGCGGCAAAGACGACCCGTTTCTCTGGCTCTATTCAACCGTCCAGGCTCATCACTCTCATATACTGTGTACCCAAAAAGGTCTTGCAGGTTCAGTGGTAGTGGAGCAACATCCCCTTTGACAGAGAGCAAGTGGAAAGCAGTGGATGAACCTGTGACAGTAATGTAAACATTAAGGCCACATCCTGTCTCCGAGTTCACTCAAGAGAATCACCTAGATTGCTTTGTTTATTGTTGTTCCTGGGTTTTCTCCATGAGGTGTCTCCTTTCATCCAACCCAACAAATTGCAAGGAATAGGGAATGCTCTTCTTTTTTTCCTTCCTTAGGGTGTGGGATCCTTCGGTGGCTGGAAGACAGCAGGATGTACATAATCAGATGATGATTGAGTTTATTTATGAAGCTGGATTTACAGACTGACCTTGTAATCCCTGTTTGAATGCTTACACACAGATGAGGGAACTTCTCAAAACTTTCAGTATGGGAAAGAAATACCCATGATCTAGAAAACATTGGGGTGGTAACTCTGCAGTTCATCTTTCAGATTGAATCTTTTACTTTCATTAGGAAAATTGCTAATTAAAACAGGCTTCTTTGAATAGTCTATTATGAAATTCGAATCTACCTCATTAAAATGCAAATTATAAAAGCACCGACCAAAATTGTTTGCATGTACTTGCATCATCCATAAAGTCATCATAAACATCATAAACATAAACTTAAAGGGAGCAGTCAATGCTTATCAGACAGCTTAACTCATCTCTCTTGAGATATTTTAATCATTTATGAAAAATGATGTTACAGGAATGAATAAATTGCCCTTCACATAATTACATTGTCTTCCAAATCTCATTTGGTTGCTCCTTTGGTTGAGATGAGTCACAAAGTGGTTGGGACTAGGGATGGGACTTTAAAGGAGTTTTCATGTTTGATAATTCATAACATTATTGAGCAATTAATCGATTATTTGCTAGAGCATGACATCACTCCCCCCTTCACTCGCTGCGATCGTTTGCTGCAGCTATATTCTTTGCGTTATTGTGTACGGGGCGGCATAGCTCAGTGGGTAGAGCGGTCGTCTTGCAATCGGAAGGTTGCAGGTTCGATCCCCGGTCCTGAATATAGCATGCCGAGGTGCTCTTGAGCAAGACACTTAACCCCTAACTGCTCCCCGAGCACCATATGTTGGCAGCTCACTGCTCCTATACAATAGGTTGGGTCAAAAATGCAGAGAAAACCAAATTTCCCCTTGTGGGACTGATAAGGGAATCATTATTTTGATTATTTTAATTATTATTACACAAGCAACTCCTTGCCCAGCTAGCCCTCAGTCATCCACAGATTTATCGAGTTTATCAGCCAAATTGTTTAGAGTGTGACTTTGAAAAACCCTCCATGAGAAGGACTGCCAATTTCACTTGCCAGTTCTCCTCAATGTAGTGGCATGTCACTGTAATGTTGCTCTCTGTTGTTAGAGTAGCCAAGCAGTCAGTAGTTAAAGTGATGTCAACAGTAGCTACCTTCCTTTTTAACTCAGCCATCTTCTCTCAAACTGTTGCACCAAATGTTTGGCCACACTTAAAGGCAACATGTCTTTGACAATCATCTTAACTATGCGTTTGGTAATTTCGTTATCTCAATTGCTTGTCATCACACGTCCTTTTAGTTAGTGAAGCCTGAATAGTTTGCTGCTAGAGCCCACTGCTGGTGCGGATTTTAGTGGGGTTTACGTTTGGATGAACATTTCTTTATTTTATTTTTTATCTTTCTGGAACCTTGATTACTTTATCCAACCTAATCCCTATACCCATGTGAGGCTTAGCCAATTATGCCCCACTAACTATGGACCTCTGGTTGGAAATGGCGCACTTGGGATTTTAACGCCCAACTGCATGACACAGATATAGGCTAAACATCACCTTAAGCCCTTATGCCACCCGAGGCCCCAGGGATGAACATTTCTTAAATTATATATTTAGAGGAGATGTTGTACTATAGTAAGTAGATACAACGTCATAGTAGCTGCAGTGGACTTTATCATTTTCTTTTTAGTAATGATCCCACACTGCACTACTCTTAGCCTGCTTCATCTTTGCTTGTCTGCTGTAGGAAGTTGTGCTCATGCAAGGTACCACCATACCAAAAGATGTTGTTCTCAGAATGGGCAAGACTAGAGCGATTATTCATTACGCTTAGATTTTTTTCAAATGAATTATTATAGATGAAGAATTGATCATTGATTAGTCATTACCAACTCTAGTTGGGATGTGTTATCAATATGCAGATACTGATATTGCTACTTTTGGCTCCCAGTTGGAGTCGTCACAGCAGATCATCCATCACCATCTCTTCCTATCCTCTGCATCTTCCTCTGTCCCATCAGCCACCTGCATGTCCTCCCTCACCACATCCATAGACCTTGTATTTGGTCTTCCTCTTCTCCTCTTGCCTGGCAGTTCCATATTCAGCATCCTTCTCCCAGTATATCAGCATCTCTCCTCCACATATGTCCAAACTATCTCAGTCTTGCCTCTCTTGCTTTGTTTCTAAACTGCCCAACCTGAGCTGTCCCTCTAATATATTAGTTCCTAAATATATCCTCCTTTGTTACTTCCAATGAAAATCTCAGTATCTTTCTCTGCTATGTCCAGCTCCACCTCCTGTCTATCTGCCAGCACTATGGTCTCCAAACCATACAATATAGCTGGTCAAACAACCATCTTATAAACCTTCCCTTTCACTCATGCTGGTACCCTTCTGTCACAAATCATGCAGGTGGGTTTTCAGATAATATTAAGGAGTGCTACAGTTACTTTGCACGATAGCATACTCATCCTTATCCTCTGAGTCTTGTTGGAAACCCTTTGTATACTTTAAACACAATAGTAATGAACACGAAGATGCATCTCCTCTTAAAAAAGAAATGAACATCTTGGAAAAAAGTTTTCATTTGATAAGAGTATAAGGAAAGGAAATAAAAGCCACTTTATTTTGTCATTGCGTGTCTGCAATGGCATTTCCCTCTACATTTAATCCATCTCATTGTATAGGAGCAATAGGCAGCTGGGGGGGGTATGTATACCCCCCCTTCTCCAACGAGCCCCATCCTGATTACAGTTCAGTGATATTGAGAGACCAGACAAAACTAATTACACATGTAGACATACACGTATACATGTACACATTGAAAAAAATCAATAACATAAAGAATGGTACAATAGAAAATAGTAATGAAAATAAAGAAATAATCATCAATAAAGAAAGTGAGCCAAAAATAAAATAAATAGATAAATAAAACAAATGAATGGTCACTTTGGGATAGAATTTAGTTTTCAGCACTACAACGCAGTAAAAGAGTGCGAGTGATGCATGATCGCCAGGACAACATGGAGACCAAAGGCAGCAAAGTGAAAGGCAAACATATGAGATGAAAAGTATGTTAACCAGCTAAGTATAAAAAAATTATGAGAAATAAAAGGCTGCATTTATGAAAGGAAGATGGAAAAATTGTATGTAGATTAAATTGTAAGATGCAGAAAATTGGCACAATAATGCCAATGGCAGTTTACAAAGAGAGAGAGATGAATGATGGAGGAGTGAGCTTTCAGCACCAAGGACAGTTCCTGAAGCTAATGGCAGTGATTTGTGCTGCACATTAATGCCCACTTCTTTCAACCTGTCAGCTGATGGACTTGGACAAACTTGAACCTGATCCGTCAGACCAGCTTGGATGAATATCAATTAGCAAGGCAGTAGCAGGGTGCAAACTATGATGCTGATTTTGGGAGCTCAGTCCCCAT
>OMLC01101959.1:2874-15358 GCA_900302585.1 Regalecus glesne | reverse complement strand
GCAGACTCCTAACTTCCGAATCACTGTGGTGGATGATGCTGACACAGTGGAGCTGTGCGGAGCACTCAAAGTACAGACACAGTCTCTCTCTCTCTCTCTCTCTCTCTCTCTCTCTCTCTCTCTCTCTCCCCACACACACACACACACACACATATATATATATACACACACACATACATACATACATAAACACACGCACACAAATTTACACATACATGGACGGATGGATATATGTGTCTGTTTGTTTTAAGAGATTATTTTTTTATTCTGCCATTGAGGATGTGCTCTAATGAAAATTCCCCATGAATAAGATTGATGAATAAGACTCAGAGAACAAGAGGGGTTTTCTATCACCAAATTGAAACTGACCATAAAATAGATGGAAATAGATGGAGTGTGGGGAATTAAGGCCAGATACCATTTTTTGATGCTCTTCGGTGGGATTGAATCTGCTATCCCTGGCTAGTCATTCACCAAAGTGAGCAAATTACCGCTTAGCTACTGTGGCCCCCATCTCATCTAAAAATACCCTACCATTACTTGCAGTTTGTCAAAGCAAATGATTTCATCAATAAATCCTACCTGACCAGTCCAATCATCAAATCCTGGAAGTTTGTGACACTCTAAATCAGGGGTGCTCACACCTTTTTAGCATTTTAGTCATTGATCGCACATTAAGTGGTAACAAGTACTATTCACAGAGGACTGGAGAATATTTGCAATCACGCCATTGTAAGAAGACAACAGATGTACTCTCAGGCCACCATCCCTGTTCAACGATGGTGGTTCCCTCTTGACATAAATGGCCTCTTTAACCCCCTTTCAATCCAGCGTTCCTCCCTATCAAGGATGTGAACATCCTCATCTTTGAGTGAGTGGCTACTGGCCTGTAGATGGAGGAGACTGCAGAGTCCTGTCCTGGTGTGTTGGGTCACCTTTGTTGTCTCCAGTCCTCCTGGCACTTAACAGTGCCAGGAGGGGTCACTATACACTATATAGTCACTATACATCATACACAATACACTATATCCTTGGGGTGATCAACTTTTGATCCATTGTGTTTTGGGGCTTGAACGCAGCTGAGACACGATGTTTGGTGAATATGTGTCTCAATTGTTCTGAAATGGTGTTAAATGCTAAAAAAACTGGCTATCTATCTAAGGTGGGAGGCTAAGAGTGCCACCGTCATCATCTTACAATGCTGTAATTGCAAATATTCCCCAGTCCTCCGTGATTAGCACTTACTACCACTGAATGTGTAGTTAATGACCAACTTGCATATGAACCCAACCTTTTGTTGTGTTTTATTGATGTACTGTTTATAAGGGTAGGGATACTTGCAGTCAGCGTAGACAATACAATACAATACAATACAATACAGTCATTTAGCAGACGCTTTTATCCAAAGCGACGTACAAAAAATTTGCTGTAGACTGAAGATGTCTCCTGTTTGAGTGACGAAAGGTTTCTGAATAAACTTCTGATCCAGTTGAACCAATTCACCATTTTTTTGTGATTCCCTTACCTGGATTATTGAGCATGCATCAAGACATGTGACCCTGTCCTTTCTGTGCCACCTCTCATCCCCTTAACAGAACATTGTGGCTGTGGGCGCAGGTTTCTGTGATGGGCTCGGGTGTGGGGACAACACCAAAGCTGCTGTGATCCGTCTTGGGCTGATGGAGATGATTGCTTTTGCCAAGCTCTTCTCTAAAGATGGCTCTGTCTCCTCAGCCACCTTCCTTGAGAGCTGTGGTGTGGCCGATCTTATCACCACCTGTTATGGTGGCCGCAACCGCCGGGTGGCCGAAGCCTTTGCCAAGACAGGAAAGGTAAGATTGATTGGATGTAGCATTTGTATGAATTCGCTGGTCCTAATTCTTGTAGATGAGACTAACGCTAACGCCATAACTGTGGTCTTATTATATGGGTTAATTCCCTCCTATAATCCTAGAGAGCCACTAAGTAGTTTAATGAGAAGGTCTTAAAAGACAAGTTGCTGTTTCTTTTTATTTTAGTTCCTGCTGTAACTGAACTGTATAAGCTTAGGAAACATATGTTGCCAACAATGATGATTTCACTGGAAAAGACAAAGCCTCTATGGATCGACACCTTTTTCAGACCAAAACGTATTATCTAGGCCCTCTGTGTTGGGACTTTGGCCTATTCTTAGTCTTGTGACTTCTCTGAGAAACACCTGAGACACAGACACATATACACTATGTTAAAATAGGCTGTCTGATCTGTCTGCTCTGGCTGTCTTGATCAATCACTGTTGGCTGTCACTCTCTCCTAAGCAGAGTGCATGCTTGCCTTGATTCCCCAAGTTTACTTGCCTTGCTGAAGATACACAACTGTAGCCACTGTTTTCTTTGGGTCAACCAAAATTTATTAGCTATTAATTTTAGAAATAGCTGTGAGGCCAAGTCGTTCAAGTGAAATAAAATCCATTGTAGTGGTCATGTAATAACTGGCATTTGACAGTCATTGAGCAACCACTTATCATCGACATGTCTTGATGCATGCTCAATAATCCAGCTAAGGGAATCACAATAAAGGCTGGTTTCCTAAACAAACTTGGTCATTGACTGCACATTCAGTTACAATGAGTACTATTCACAGAGGACTGGGGAATATTTGCTATCACAGCATTATAAAATGATGACAGATGCACTCTTAGGCCCCCACCTTAGATAGATGGCCTCTTTAAAGATACCACCTATCTAAGGATTTTTCAATGTGATAGGTGGAAAAGTTTATTGTTTTTCTTGAAGTATGTCATTCTACATTAAATATTGATTGGACCTGGATTTATGTCTGGGACTGTTCTAGTCTCAAGTACACCCACGGCTTTTCCTATTTTGGTGGCAGCGGTGGGATGGTGGAGAGAATGAACGGTACTTTGAAAGATCAGCAAACCAAACTCTTAGATGAACGTCAGGATGCTTGGCTTGCACAGAGTATACGGTGGGCTGTGATATTTACATGTATGAGTGTGAAAGCAGTTCACATCGAAGTAATTGAATCTCTCGACACTCCGAGCTTCATCAATGCTCTCAGGCATTTCCTAGCTACAAGGGCCCATTAAAGTGCATTTGTTCAGACAGAGGGACAAACTTTATTGGTGCCTGTAAGGAATTTAAAATTCCCTCCAACGTCGACGATACTTCTGTACAGAAGTACCTCCCGGAGCAAGGCTGCACCTAGACATTTAATCCTCTACACGCATCTCACATGGGCGGCCCCTTGGAAAGAATGATTGGCGTAGCAAGGAGGATTCTCGACTCCATGTTTTTCCAACTTGGAACTTCTAAGTTGACTCATGAGGCTCTCACTACCCTTACGACAGAAGTGACTGCCATCATTAATACCAGACCCCTCATCCTGGTGTCTACTGACTCAGATGACCCAGTCATACTCACACCTGCCACACTACTAACTCAGACAGTAAGCCTACCTTCTGTCCCTGCTGGTGAATTTGGAGTCAAGGACCTGTTTAAATGCCAGTGAAGCCAGGTTCCGCATCTGGAGTAAACCTGGAATAAACGGAAAGGGCAATACCTTTCTTCTCTCTAGCCACAAAGAAAGTGGCAATCCAACCACCCCTACCTCGATCCTGGAAGCATTGTACCCTTTAAGGATGATCGGCTGAAAGTAATGAATAGCCCTTAGGGCTGGTCAATCAGGTATTCCCCATCAAGGATGGAAAAGTGTACAAAGCAGAAATCAAAGTCTCCGGGAAAGATGGGACTAAACTCTTCTTAAGGCCTGTCACAGAGACAGTCCTCCTTTTCTCCCCAAAGAAAAAAGAACTGTGTTAAAGACTTTGTGTAGTGGCGTTCAATCAAGCCAGGCGGGAAGTGTTCTGTTACGATTGTATTTAATTTGATAAATTGTTGATTAGATATCATCTAGTGGTTGACTGTGATATTTTCAGTATTCCCTCCATGACTCATGTCATGTGATTAGACAAGAACCAGGAAGTTAATGTTCAGCCTCCTAAAGGACAGTATCGCAGACATGCAGTTAGATGATCTGCATCCATCTGCCCATATGCTGTGTGCATGACAGCATCGCCCATATGTATATTTTCTTTTTATGCCTAAGTACATTTCTAGAGTTTCATTTCATACAATTTGGTCATTTTGTGAGTATATGATACTCTTAGCCTCATCCTGTATTAGTCCATACACAGGGATAGCTACAGCTATATTTTCGCTATATTAAGTTCATATAAATATTTAAAGTGGTCTGGAGATTTGATTGCTCTATCGTTATTGTAATTCATGTTTATATACAGTTAGTAATAAAAAGACAATTTAATAAGCTAAGCAAATAACAGCTTGTTTAATTCAATACAGTTTAAGTAATTACACTCTGTGTGTCTGTCTTCAGTTTTACCCTTCCTTAGCCAATAAACCTGTGGGCGAAAATAAAATCTCGTCTATGGAGTCTTGGTGAAAGTAAGGAGTTTATCTAGTTGTCAAAATCACTCGTGTATGGAGGACAGCACATTTATATCATCTGCTTGTTGTACCCAGAGTATAGAGGATCTTGAGAAAGAGATGCTGAATGGTCAGAAACTCCAGGGTCCTGCCACCTCTGCTGAAGTCTATCACATCCTCAAACAGAAGAGCCTCGTTGATAAGTCAGTAGGCATGGTTTCTCTTTTTTATGTCAGCTAAATATCAAATAATGAATAACCCATTTCTATCATCTTGATTTCTTATATACTGTCAAATCTCCAGGTTCCCTCTGTTCACAGCCGTGTATCAGATTTGTTTCGAGGATAGACCTATCCAAGAGATGATTTCCTGCCTGCAAAGCCACCCAGAGCACATGTAATCAGTTAAGGAGACTTCAGTGTGCCCCAAAGGAAGGCTGTTACAGAAATGTATATGGGGTTGTACCCACAAAACCGTCTGAGCACTAACATAAATTTAGCGTGGAGTCCCAGAAACCATTAAAGCCTTTCAGAGCCAACCATGTAAAAAAAGTTACATTTGATGAGACATAAAGGGGCTAAAATGTCTAACTTACTTAAATGTAAAAAGGAAATGGCTTATTTTAGATAAAACACATAATAAAAACGTTTTAAAAAATTAATGATATGACATTTCATAAATGATTTTCTATCATACTGTGAAGGAAAACAGATTCAGGCTCATGATACTTGGAGGAAGCTACTCTGATGAATGAGAGTTGAATATGGAAAAATCCAAACATTCTGCAGATTAAAGTGTGACATGATGGTGTAGAAGAGCAAATTAACATTGCAGGTGAATGTGGTCAATGTCTTGAAGCTCCAACTTTTTGGATGCATATCCATATACTCTGATCTAACTAACTTACAAAAGCATGCTAAGCACTTGACCTTAGTCCCATATGGACAAATTGATAAGAATGACAACATAATGAGTTCAAGTGTGAGTACTCTGAAATACTGAAAGCCAATTTTTGTCTACATTTGGATTTTGTTACCATAGATGAGAGGCCGTATTTATTTGCCCCAGTTTTTGGGTACAAGGGCCGCAATTTTGTTTGTTATATATTTCTATCTGATTATACTGATAACTTTTATTTGACCTTGTTATAAATTTTGGACTTGTTATAAACTCACATATTCCTATTTAGAAAAGGAGCTGCCATAGTTCCAACCTGGTGCTTTTCCTAAACCACACACATGTAAATCATTTTAGATACACATTTTGTCATGATAAGAGTTGTTGTCCATGTGATGTGAGATTCAAAACTTGGATGAAAATGACATGTCAGTTTCAAGTGGACTGTAATGTAATGGGCTTCTCCCTCTCACTTGGTACAATAGCACCTCAGTGTGGCACATAGTGAAGTGGCATTTTCAAATTTCTCCATTATGCAAAATGCATCCTCAGCGACCTCAACTGCATTCTACACATACACTACCACAAGATGTAAGATATTTTACAGCATCAGTCAGCATACTACTATAATCTAAGGCTTGTTTTTACTTTGTTTTTGTGTGTCTGCTTGTTTGTAAAACATCCTTAAAAGTAGGGCAAAAAGGCTCATTCTTATATTTTTATATCGGGGTTAGAATCTAGGTTGTATGACCAAATGTATTGAATGGAACTTATTTTAGTCTCTTTTAATTCACATATATTAGTAGATTGATGTCAACTTCTCAATGCTTTTAACATTTATGCTGACCTCTGAACTTGGTGGATATTCGTGTTGAATGACCCCACTTTTGGAAACCAGTGTCACTCTGATGTATTTATACAATTACTTATTTTAGGGCAATGGATGATCAAATTTAGCAGAACAATTACTCATTAACGGGTTTCCCCAAATGTTTTTTTCCAGCCTTTGTTACTCTAAACCAATTAAATGTTTCTTTATTTTCCCTAATTTTAATTTTGGATACAATGGAACTCTAGGTAAATAAAGTAACTTCTCCATATGCCACCTGAAGCAAGAACACAGACAATATAATTGCTTTTATTGTTTTTTACTAATCTTGGAATTTTATATATTTTCTCACATCAGTCAATACCTTTTCAATTGGATGACAGTGAATATACAGATCATGAATATTCCCAATGTAACATTCATTTTCAGTTTAGTTTTTTAAGCATTGGTGTATATATTGGTATTTTACCAAATACTCAAGTTCAAAGTGTTTTTTCCACTTTGTTTTTTTTCACACACTTAACACTATTGAAGTGCTTTTATATTTCTAAGGGACCATGTGCAGCTTTTTACTGTTACCATTCGATGCCCTGCACCAGATTATAGCCTCAGGCTAATTCACATCTGCAGTCTCTGAATGTCTTTTGGGATGATGGGAGGAAACTCATGCAGACACAGGCAGAACATGCAAACACTACAGAGAAAGGGCCTGGGATGGGATTTGAACCAAGATATTTTTGCTGTGAGGCAACAGTACTAACCACTGCATCACCATATGGTAGTCATAATCCAAATTGGCAGCTATTTTTAAAAAAAACATGCTTTATATTGTCAAACCCCATCCTCAATATAGTTTACTGACCATGTTTACATGTGCTCCAGCATGTTGTAATAACACGTTGTAGCCAAAGGTCATTGACCAAGGATGGTAAACCAAATATTATTTGATTCAAACTTTGCCTTTTGTTATTTTTAATGTACAGTTTCAGTCTACAAACCAGGTGGATTATGTATTTGTGTTTGGAGAAGGGTCACATTGATGTTGGGAATTTTTCCTCCTGTTGACATGAAATGGCTCTCAGGATGTTATTTTTCCTGAGAACATGAGTCATGTATGTCACAATACAACATGCATAAAATATGTGTATCATAAATCAGAATAAATGTTTTCAAATCAGTCACTTTGTATGCAGTCTTTATGATTCACTAGCTGACATACTGACAATTAGGCATCCTACATGTTCATTTCTTATTTTTACAGAAAGACCATCAAATACACCAACATTGTACAAACAATAATTTAATATATTGATCTGTTATGTTGTAATCCTTAACTCTTCTTTTAAAAATGCATACAACAAAAAGACATCCACAATAAAAGTCATACAATTGCATTAACAAGAATGCACTGTTTTAAACTTAATCATTGTCATGGCTCCGCTGTGGAAGCTACATTTTAAAAATGCATTCAAAATGTTGAATGTATCAGTGTGTAAAACCTCACTAATGAAAACACCAGACTAGTTGCAAACTTCACTATGGTTTCAATGACACATAAGTATTTAAAATTTAGATAGGATATACTAACTTAGATACAAACACCAACTGAGAAGACCTATCAGTTGAGAGGCAAAAGGATCATCTCCCCAATTTGAAATGCAATTTCTCTTTCTTACAACACTTAAATTCCCAAGCAAGAATACTATGCTGAAGCCTTATCTCAAAAGCTAAATGACATTAACTTCAGAAATTTTTGAGGTGAAAAATCTGCCGTTTTTTCCCCACAATGGAAGCCACCAGCAAGAGATACAAAAGAGGTCCACTGTTTATGAAAGTTTGCCTTTGTCTGCACTTCACAGTCATGTACCATTTACCCCTCTTCTTCCTCCTCATCTCCGCCAAATGAAAGAAGGCTGTTATTTTTCACTTTCTTTCCAAGCTTCTCTTTTGTTTCATCCTTCTCTCCTTCAATCCTCTTCTTTTTGCTAGAGCAGGCAGTGATTCCCTGGAACTTGTCTGAGGATGAACGTTTAGCTGGCTTTTTGAACAGTATTTTACCATCAGGAGGAGGTTCATCATCTGCAGATTAAAAAACATGTGTATCATTCTAAAAGACATCCATCCATCCATCCATTCTCAACCACTTATCCGGTGTCGGGTTGCGGAGTCTAAAAGACATGCTTCTGAAATAATAAATAAGTGTTGTTTTCTGAAGTCTTCAGGACCTTGAGAAATAAATCTACATTTTAGGTGCATATTTGACACTGGAGGCTAGCATCTTTACAAAACATTAATCCTATCTTGAACTTTATCAACAATGAACAAGTAGAAATTCTAACAACAGCATTTGCAAATCTTAATTGGAAAAAAGTAAAAGTTGTTACCTTTATCCTTACTACCACCATGTGTGTCATCTTTTATCTTCTTCACTTCCTCTGCACTTAAGTCTCCCTTGTGCAGAACAACAACTTGAGGCAACTCATCCTCACGATCACTTCCGCTGTCATCCTCTAGTGTTGGCATTGGTTGGCGCTTAATAAGAAAAAAGTCACACACACAGATGTCGAGGCAAAATACAGTAAATATGATGTATCCCCAAATTTCCCTTTTTGTTAGGTACCTTGCATGTGAAAGACCATCTTCAAGAGGTTTTTTCAAAAACAAACCGGAATAATGGTGAATGGGCTTGTTCTTATATAGCACTTTTCTATTCTAGAGACCACTCAAAGCCCTTTACAATGGATACCCCACATTTACCGGGCTAATCACTTCTCTTTAGTGACTCTGCTTACACTGCAACTGAATTACCACCAACATGATATGGTCATAATATACTCGACTCCAGTAGGAGTTTAATCCCATTTGCTGCAGTCCAAGGTTGGTTTACCAGGCTTGGATGTAAGTATGCTCACATCAGCCATAACTCGTGTATATATGTCATTTTCATCCATCCATCGTCCTTCGCTTATCCGAAATCAGGTCGCGGGGGAACTGGGGCCTATCTCAGTTTTCATTGGGTGAAAAGCGGGGTACACCCTGTATAGGTCACCAGTCTATCACAGGGCAGAGCAGTTAGGGGAACAGTGTCTTGCTCAAGGACACCTCGACACACTTCTCTGCAGGACCGGGGATCGAACCTGCAACCTTCATATCGCCAGATGAACGCTCTACCCACTAACCCATACCACTCTTTATGTCGTTTTGATTTTTTAAATTCTGCATATTCAAGTGATGGCAACAAAAATACACAATTTCTTTTTTATAAGTTTATGTGCGTGTTTGTGTGTGTGAAGGAAAGAGAAAGAAGGGATAGCAAGATGTGTGTGAGGGAGTGAGATGTGTAAAATAAGCAAAGTCATTTGTATCTGTATAGTCCATTATCACAAACTTGCGTCAGTGAGCTTTACACTAAAACAACATATTGTAAGTGTGTACTGTTGTGGATGCATTTGTTTCGTTTTGACAGGTTATACAGTAATCAATCCCTACCACTGCTTTATTTGTAAATCGTGAGGTGCCGGAGCAAAAAGGGCCCCCCCTGAGAGGTCCCAGAGCGTAAAAAACAAACATTAACAAAAATGTCACCAGTGTCGCGATATGGTGGTAAATAACCCATTAGGCCTAGTTTACTCCCTTAATTCCCATTATTGTGATGGGACATTATCGCTGGGGAATAGTAGGGAAAACTTTTATATCAGTACGAGGGATGCCGGATCCATGCAAATTGTTCCTAGAGTGCAAACTGTTCAAAATTTAAGAGGTGAACTTACTCCAGGACAAATTAAGTACTGATCGCGTCCCATCCATCCATGCATTCATCGTCAACAGTTTATTGGGTGTCGGGTCGCGGTTCAATCCCGTCCCTTCTATATCTAATACAAGGTGGGAGGATAGGGTAGTGGATGGCAGCTCGGAGTTTCTCCCGAAGACATTACAAAACCGGTGAAGATACCTCATTAATAGAGAAAATTATAAACTACTGCTAACAACACTATATCCCACTGTTAACGCTGCAGTGGCCGATGGCTAACTAGCTAGCTTTATAATCGACCGAACGATGAGAAGTTATGAGGACGGCTGTTGCTCGTTGATGCCATAACGTTACACACGTTATACAGTTGCTTCAGCGGGAGCTAACTATCAGTAAATTTGGTTTAAAAAATCTAACGAGAACCTAAATAGCTTAAATGGAAAATTTCCCACAGATCCCATCCCTGAAACCAAGCATACATACCTTTGTGTCAACGGTCGGTCCCTCCTTGAATCCAACATCAGTTTTGAATTTCTTTAAAAACGACGGTTCAGCTGGTTTCACCCATGAAACGTCGCTTTTCTTGTTGTTCTTATTCATCGTGACAGAGCAGAATACAGAACAATACAAAAGAGGTTAATGAGCTGTTTCCAAAAATCAAAACATACGTCATCAAAACGCACCGAAAAGTCATGTGGTCTAAAGACCCAATGAGTGACTAAAATGACAATTTACGAAATCAGGCAAGCCTCCCCTGAATAAGCGCATGTAAAGGCGGATCATGGGCTATTTATTGATAAATAAACGATTCATCTCTTTCTGTCTTCAGATATGATTTCAGTGACTTTTTACGCTCTACTGGCAGGTTTACTTGGCGCCATTGCGTCCTCATCCGCCAAACTCTCTCTTGGCGCAGATTACCTAAAAGAAATCTGTGACACACAGATACGGAAATGGGTTGATGGGAACCACTGGACTGGTGCAGAAGAAATACCTTGTGACTGGGTAAGACAGGACGTACTTCATATGCTGTTCACTTTTAACAATGTAATTTTAGCAATACAGTTGAAGAGAAAATCTTTAGAGATTATATGAGAGTCATTGCAGCCTGTGCTCATAATTTCTCCATTCTGTTCTTGCTCTGCAATTGAAACTAACTATTCTTGAACATATCCTTTTCAGTGAAACTCTATGTTAATATTTTCACCAACAAATATCTCAGCAGTGTGAATTCATATAGATTCAAAACAGAAAAAAAGAGTCTAACCATTCACAAAAGAGTTGAATCAGTGCAACTGGATCAGAAGTTTATTTGGTAACATTTCGTCACTCACCAGGTGACTTCTTCAGTCTAAGCTGAAGGCAAACATCCCCCTCCTTATAAACAGTACCTTGATACCACACAACAATAGGCTGGTTTCACATGCAAGTTGGGTGATCAACTGCACATTCAGTGGCAATGAGCGCCATTCACAGAGGATTGGGGAATGTTTGTAATCACGGCATTGTAAGACGCCGACAGATGTACTCTCAGGCCACTCCCCCTATTCAAAGACGGTCGTTCCCTCTTCACGTAAATTGCCTCCTTCAACCCCCTTTTCAAACCAGCGTTCCTCCCTATCAAGGATGTGAACATCATCATCCTTGAATGAGTCGCCACTAGCTTGATTCCCCTAGCCATGGCTAAGAGGATGGCGCAGCATAGGAGCGCCAACACGTCAGGCCAGGACTCTGCGGTCTACAACCACCTACAAGCTAGTGGCCACTCATTCTTGATGCATGCTCAATAATCCTGGTAAAATGTAATTTGACTTGTTCTTATGTAGGGTAAGGGAATCACAGAATAAGGTGAATCGGTTCAACTGGATAAGAAGTTTATTCGGAGACGTTTCGTCACTCAAACAGGTGACATCTTCCGTCTGAGCTGAAAACAAACTTCCTCCTCCTTATAAACAATAGATTGATACCAGTGAGTGCAAGCATCCTCACTCTGATCTCAAAAACGGTGAATCGTTCCTGAATAAAGTTTCACAAGTCCACTTACCACTTATCCCGTTGAACCGAGTCACCTCTTTATGTGATTCCCTTACCTGGATTTTTTTTTAAATATCCCCTTTTTCCCCCACCCGGATTCCCCGACGTCGACAGGAGGGAGGAAGCCGTGGCATGTGTCTACTCCAAGTCACATGACCACTAGCCCTCACTAGTCCACACATCATGGTCTGGTGGGGAAAGCACAGTGCTTGGCCGTCAGAGGAGAATGAAGCAGAGTACTTTCCCTTCACTTAACCAAGAGGCCTGGACCACCCAGAGGGGGACACTAGTGAACCCACAATACTTTATCCAACCTAACCCCTATACCCATGTGAGGCTTAGCCAATTATGACCCACTAACTATGGACCTCTGGCTGTGGTTGGAAACGGTGCAGCTGGCATTCAAACCCCCGACTGTATGACACAGAGATGTACTGAACATAGGTGTCTTACCCCCCTACACCACCAGAGGGCCCTGTGCCGGTCCACTAGATAGAGACAGGAGTTACACACTAGTGAGGATGCTGC
>OMLC01101954.1:10859-22965 GCA_900302585.1 Regalecus glesne | reverse complement strand
GATAGGGCCGTGGCCACCGAGGTCAGGCCCGCCTCTCTCCATGCCCCCTCGGGGGTTGAGGTGACAGATTTGCGATCCTCTGTCATTACACACAGTCTCATAGCCAGCATCCCCCCTGGCCCTGTGACCACCAGCGCCCCCTTGCTGCTGGGGGAGTAATGTGTAGCTGTACATGGGGAGTAACAGAAGGACTTCCTCCTCTGTCAGACTGACACACGGTGGACAGGCCTGGACCTGGAGGGAGTTCTGGCTCTGCTGTTCATCAACAGCTTTTGTACTGTTTTAGAGAGTGTAGCGGATCACATAACAGAGGTCCACTTCACGTGTCGCGGTCGGTCCCCGTGTTGTGAGGGTGGACATGGATTCAGGTGGAGCTTGGGGGATTAAGGTCAGATGCCCTTCCTGAGACCCCGCGGTGGGTTAGAACCCTCTGCCTCTGCCTCGTTAGTTCCTGGAGTGCGTGCTCTCTGTTCCTCTCTGTTGCAGCTCAATAGAGTGGGTTTTACAAGGAGCCCCGTCTCCGTCCATCCTTCTAACCAGCTCCGAGGACGCTGTGGGTGGCAGGCTTTGGATTTGGACCAATAAGGAGGGAGGACTTTCTCTGTTTGAAACATGGATGCGGTGTCTGAGACACCACCACCACCCGTGTGACTCCCGTTTGAAGCCATCTTGTCGGGTTCTGGAGCAGGAACATCTGGGGAACAAGGTGGGACCTGTTCCAGATGGGAGAAATCTGTCAGTCAAGTCAAACGGAGACCTGTCAACCGAGACAGCCAGACCCCTCAAGTCCCAACAGTATTTCAGTTGTCCCACCATCTCAGCTGGAACCATGTCAAGACCCCACCATTGCTCACAGCGGAGATGTGAAGGTAGCTTTTCAGACCTTCCCTGTGGAGAACCATGTCAATGGTGAATGGACTTGTTCCCATATGTATTGACTTTCTCCTTCTGGAGGGAAGTTTGGGTTTTCCCCATTGACTCCCGTACAACCGGAGTCTTGTCGGAGGCAGCAAGCGGTGGCCATTAGGAAAACAGCATCTTCAGGCACCTCTGCCCGGGAGAGCGCCAACCGGCCGCGGTGGTGGGCGGATGGTTTAGTCTCTGTTATTTCACCCGCGCCGTTATTTGTTTATCCATTTCAAAGCTCCGGGAAAGAGTCACTGTCAAAAAGAGGAGGCCCCAACCAGGTCCTCAGTTCCCTCACTGGTATCCGCATGAAAACATTCGTTTAAGTTCCAACCGAGCCCGCGCGGCCCCTCCCCGAGGCTCTCCGTGACCCACGGGTCAGCATCGCTGCTCTGTGCTGTGGTGTTGTCTGCGCAGCTTTCCCTGTTTGCACGTCCTTTATTGTCATTCTGCGGAGCATTCGTTGTCCTCAGTGTTCCCGTCGTCTCTGTCTGCTGGCTGCTGCACACACATTTAAAGCTGCCACTCATATTCACATTCTTCTACAGAGGCCCGTGGTTCAAGATGCTGGCCTCATCTCATATCTTCAGTTGTTCTCTTACCTTGTCTTATCACAGCCTCCTTCCTCCCATGCTGCTCCCTGCCCACCTCCCTCACTACCCTCCCTCCCACACACACACACACACACACACACACACACACACACACACACACACACCCACACACTGATCCTGACGTCAGCCAGTGTGACTGATGGGACCTGACCAGGCCGATGTCAGTGACATGTGCTGCTCTTTGCGTTGGCCTCTGGCTGAGGTGAGAACCGCGGCTTCATGAGGATTCTTTTCTACAATCATTTGCATTCACGCAAGCGGGCCGGTCCCTTCAGCACCAACACAGCAACAAAACCACACGTCCAGCCGACTGCCTGGCAAGAGGCTGATCTCCTCCTCCGGTCGGTGTGCAGGCTCAAAAGCGGCGTCGGAGAGGAAAATAACGTTTCTGCCATCGAATGCATCCAAAAGGCAGCAAGAGAAAACCAAGAGGGAATAATGCACACATGGCCCCTGATGAAAAATAAACAGCAAAACCAACCAACAGAGAGCGTCTGAGGGGCCAGGCGCTCAGCAGGAAAGCACACATCCCCGTCAGTGTGGATGTGCAGCAGAGCAGCGCTAAAGCCCGTCCCTGAGTGAATAAAGGCTATAAATACACATGGAGGGTTTAGCCAGGGACTCCAACTCTCCCCAACAGCCGGCTGTTCCCCGGTCGGCTGCAGCCCTGGCTCCACGTGGACGGGGGAAGTGATCTGACATGCTCTGTGACTGCGTGTCCCATCAGGGGTTCACAGGTCAGCGCCCGATGACCCTGTGCAGATTAACTGGTTTGCAAACAGCCTGAAAGTCAAACACCGTCGGTCTCTGACCTGCAGAGGCAAAAAGACACGATTCTAACCACATGTGTCTTCTACATGGCGGTGTACCGTGTGCTCTGTCATGTCATCTGCCTCAGACATGTGTGTCAGTAACCTGCTAACACGTATCTGGGCCTCTGTGGTACAGTCTCTGCTCCATTGTGTTTCCTCACCTCTCATCTTCTCCTGTACACAGTCAGTCCTGGTGTGTGTGTGTGTGTGTGTGTGTGAAGGCTGTTGTGTCGTCATTCTATGTGAGGTAGCTGAGAGAGAGAAACAATACATATGCTGGCTTGAGTGCACAGGACGAATTTTGCAGCATGTGTGTAGAATGACGGCTTCTAGTTTCACTGATCTGTGTTCAACAGTGACCAGTTATGACCACTAGAGGTCAGTCTTATACAGCCCACCGTAGAACTCAGGCTTTCTGGCTGCAGCCTGAGCAGAAGGGTGGGGTTATACATTGAGATCTTATCCCACTCACTTTTTAATTTGATTGGTGTAATTGTTGAATTTAAATCAGTTAGAGGTTAATTTCATTGGTTCGGACTTGGGTTTGGACGGGGTCAATCAAGTTTGGGGTTAGGGATCGGTGGGTGGGTGGGATTAAATTTTGGACATTAGACCCCGCCCCGTTCTGTAGTTTGCAGCCAGGTACTCCGCATGGATCCGGTTTATGGGACACAACTGGTATGTCTGCGTGTTTTAACCAGTTTAGTGCACATTTCACGTACTTGACATATATTTACTTTTATCTTTCCCATCTTTCATGCTGCTGATCTTCATTCATCTCAATGCAGTATGAAAGTCCACTTGCAGAGGCTGGGAACATGCTGAAGATGGGATGGCTCATCCATCACATTCAACATCTATCTCTGTATTTTTTCTGTCATTTACTCTGAAATCACTGTGTTGTTTCACCTGGATGTTCCCTCAATGCCATGTAACTCTGAATGAAAGAAGCTAAATAAAGGTTCATTGTGATGGATGACCTCTGTTAAATCTCTGTTTTCTTCCATTCTCTTGTTCTTCATTTATTTACGTCTATTTCATTTGATCACGTTAATTGAACATGACGTTTTCCTCTCATCTTGAAAATTTGGAAAAAGAAATAATAATGATAATAATATTCCATCCATCGTCAACCGCTTATCCGAAATCGGGTCGCGGAGGAACTGGGGCCCATCTCAGTTCTCATTGGGCGAAAGGCGGGGAACACCCTGTATAGGTTGCCAGTCTATCACAGGGCAATGATCATAATATTGATAATAATAATGATAATAATAAGAATACGAAGAAAATGTATTCATTTCTCAAACATCTGATGAACTTTTAGCAGTATTGTTCATCTGATATTCATACCAATAAATTATCCTGAAATTTAGATAGACAGACAGACAGATAGACAGACAGACAGACAGACAGACAGACAGACAGACAGACAGACAGACAGACAGACAGACAGGCAGGCAGGCAGGTGGGCAGGCAGGCAGACAGACAAGATAGAGATCCATTGGGTCATCCTCATCTGGAGCCGGGCGCTTCTGACTCCGTTACCATGGCTACGCGACGGAATTCCCCGGATGTACCATTTCCCAGTCCAACATGGCGACGGGAAAGTGAGACTCTGGCTAATGTTGAGCCACTTTGTTGGAAGTTAGACTCTTCTCCCGTACGCTCAACACAGGCTTAAGTTCAGAAAACCACGCCGGCGGTGACAGGCAAAACAGTCTATGAGAGAGTTTGGGGTAAGTAAATGAGTACATTTTGTCTATCTTGATTTGTGTTATAACGCCTGATATGCGCTAACTAGCTTGTAACTGGCTGGCTTCCCATCAGACAGACGGACACTTGTAAGCTAGTGGCTAATGTTAGCTGGCAAAGTCCGCTTTCAGGTCTTCTGGACCTGCTTTGGTTCTGGATGGATCATGAGTATACTGTTGATTTTCAATCAACTTTCCGTTTCCTACAGTTAGAAGAGCAAGTTTCGGGATTACACGGGCTTTGTGCAGGGTGATTAACCACTGGTCAAACTTGTTTAAAGCCACTGAGTCAGCTTTCTTAGCTTTAAGAGTGGCTGTCATCGGCGATTTATAACCACATTACGAGGATCATGACGTTTTACGTTGTTCTCATTCCGCATAATATATACTCGTGTACACAGGAAGACCGGATAAGTGATGGAGACCTGAGTTTAAGAGTAAGATATAAAAAACCAGGGAGTCTTAATAATGCAGGTCCAAGTACGAGGGATGTTGGAGGATTAACAGTTGGGGTGTGCCCCATTTTAACTGGGATGAGACCGTGAGACGTGAATCCTGTCGTACTGCACACTGTAAGTGAGAGACTCTGAGACCCGGTCGGGTTTTATATCTCTGCTTCAGAATCCTTAAGCTTGCTTGACGACCTCCTGCAGGTCGAGGTGGCTCTGGTCGTGTTGTTTGCCCACGTCCGACTTTTATGTGTGGCATAGCTCAGTGGGTAGAGCGGTCGTCTGGCAATCGGAAGGTTGCAGGTTCGATCCCCGGTCCTGCAGAAAGCGTGCTGATGTGTCCTTGAGCAAGACACTGAACCCCTAACTGCTCCCCGAGTGCCATATGTTGGCAGCTCACTGCTCCTACACACTTTAGGTTGGGTTAAAACGCAGAGAAATCCAAATTTCCCCTTGCGGGACTGATAAGAGAAACCATCCATCCATCAATCCGTCTTCTTTACACTTTCTCAAAGAAGCGTTCCGAGGTGTGAGGTTTTAGCCAGAGATGTGTCGGAGTTGTGTTTTGATTTTGAACCAGATGGTAAATGGACTTGTTCTTATATGATGATAAAACTTGTTCAAAACTGATGATAACAACATTTGGACGACTTCATCCTTCCTCCATGTACAGATGCCGTCAGCACCTCAGAATCTGTGCTATGACTGGACTGTTGTCATCGTTATCTGTGCACCACTTAACTGGCCCTTTACAAGTCAATATCCCAGTCCCGTGTACTTTGAATGGCACGAATGTCATCCTAGCTCTCGGTCATTCTCTTTGTCTTTGCTCCCATTCTTGTTGCTTTTCTGATGGTGGATGTCGTGTCGCTTGTCTCTGGTGTTTATGAGCTTGCAGAGAGGAATTTTCATATGTGTATGAGAGACAGTCTGAGGGAGGTCAATGCAGCCAGTTGGTCAGCAAGGTTTGTTTGATTAGTGCCTGTGTGCTTCACTGATATCAGAGCACTACCAAGGTCTCTCTCTCTCTCTCTCTCTCTCTCTCTCTCTCTCTCTCTCTCTCTCTAATACACACACTCTCATCCCCCTGCATTGTTCATTCTTATGTAACAACCATGGTGCACCTCAAAATACCATCCTCAGTCGAGTTCTATGGCAATGGCCATTCCATGACTTTCCAAACAGTGATCGACTATCGGGTTTTGAAGATCGCTACCGGCAACAAGATAAAAGATAAATGTTATTTCACTTTCGCTGCGGCTGGTACATTTTACACTGCAAGCCACCTTTGAAACAACATTTGGAGCTCCTACTGCATTCCGAGAGTGTACTTATCTGGTGAAATAGGAAGAGAGTGGCTGTTGACCTATTCAACAGCCTGCAGAAAGTGTGCTTCCTTCTCTCTGGTGTATTGAGTGTTTGAGTCAATATCGTATTTGAGGCTTTATCTTGACCCCCCCCACACACATACACACACACTGGTGTGTGAAGTCAGTGGGATCCGCCCAGTGCCATGTGTTGGTGGCGGTTGTAAGTTGTAAACAGATGAGTCAGGATTCTTTCAGGTGTGAAACACAAATACTCAAGCAGAGCAAACCCCCATCCTTACTTGTACAATTCCATTGGAGCTGCATACTTTCAGACTGTGAGTGAACTAACTCGGCACATGTGTTTCGTATTTCTCCATTGGCTCATCAACAATGTCAGGTTGGGCCGTCTCCGCTGTCAGCAGAGCTAAAGATGGCGTGCACTCAGCTCATATCACTGAAAGCATGGCCCATGATTTACATCCAGCCGGCTAACATCCTGATGATACATGATGTGGATGTGCATTGTTTATCTCTCCCTCTCTGGTATTGTTAGTGTGTTTATTGGTCTGAACTTCTGGTTTTGTCTGTTCCTTCCTGAGGGGGGCCTTCTATGGGCCCTGCCCTCTGCCCAACCTTTTTAGATTTCACTGAAAAGTTGCCCGTCACTCACTGATTACATGTGACCAGCGGGCCACATTTAGTATTGATTTGGTTTTCACAGTGACTCTGCAATCTTTGTGAACAAACTAGCGTCAAATATCTGCAGCTGCAATGTATATGGGCCTGGCAAGGTTCTGTAGTGTCATAAACTTATTAACGGTGCTGTGATGATGATGATGATGATGATGATGATGAATGGTGGCGTTCATAAGAGTCTCAGCTCCATAGTGAAGAGCAAAAGGACAATCACCATCATTCATAGATATATTGGGATCGCAATTAATAATTATGACAAGCTTTATGAATGTCATTATAGATACAATGAAATGTGTTCTCTGCATTTAATCAACCTATTGTACAGGAGCAGTGAGCAGCATCAGGACCCAGGGACCACCTCCAGTTCTCCAGCAACTTGGTGGCTCAGAGGGTTAGTGACCAGTGCTGACGATCCAGAGGTTATGGGGTTGAAACTGGCCGGGGTATTTTTATTATGGGGCCGGCATAGCTCAGTGGGTAGAGTGGTCACCTGGCGATCAGAAGGTTACAGGTTCGATCCCCAGTCCCGCAGAAAGCATGTCGAGGTGTCCTTGAGCAAGACACTGAACCCCTAACTGCTCCCTGAGCGCCATGTGTTGGCAGCTCACTGCTCCTATACAATAGGATGGGTAAAAATGCAGAGAATTCCAAATGTCCCCTTGCGGGACTGATAAGGGAATCTATTTATTTAATTTTTTTATTTTCCAATTGCCTTGCTCAGGGGCACAGGCAGAACTATTAACCCTAGCGTACATGTCCTCTTGATGGTGGGAGGGAACCAGAACTTCCAGAGGAAACCCACAAAGACAGGGAGATAACGTGAACATTGCACATAGAAAGGACCTGGGATGGGATTCAAGCCCAGAACTTTCTTGCTGTGAGGCAACAGTTCTAATCGCTGCACTGCCATGCTGCCCTAATTATCACCAAGGATCCAATATGTTCTAACATGAATTACTACCCACCACTCGATCATTCCTAATCATCGTTTATCAGTGGAGGTGATTTATGAACCAGAATTTTCGGGCTTCTTGACTCTCAAGTTGATGCTTTGGTTATCTGATCATCATGAACTGCAACAGAGACATGTCTGGATGAGCAGAGTTTTTACAGTATGGTGGCATTACAGCTGTGTAGCCTCATATGTCTCCACCCGTTATGCCTACATCCCTGTGCTGTCCTGACCGTGTGCCTACAGACCAACCGCATGAAAGAATTTCACCTCAAAGTCAGGTTTCCATTTTTTGATAAGAAAATATTCTTTGGCAAGAATTTTGGCTGGCACTGAAACAAAGCCCATTGTGGGTTTGTGCTGAGGTCAGGGTTCCCCCTTAAGGCGTGCTGCTTAAAAACACCCCCGCCTTTTTCAAAAGGTGTCCTTTGAGAAATAGACGTTTAATATAATTCAATAAATTCGAGCTGGCTGAAAGTTTATTCGCGTAGCGCTTGAGAATGAAGCGTTTATGCTCGAGGAGGCAGGCAGGGTCAGCTGACTAAATACACGGTGAAGCAAAAATCTCTCATCGGCCTCCGAGATCAGGTTTCACCGAAAAAACGATGGCACAGGCGGAGTGGAATGTGTGTGTGGGGGTATGTGTGCTAGTGAGCGCGATATGGGGGATAACCTAAGTAAGCAGGAGAGGGGAGATGAAAGGAGATCTCTCTCCCCGGGGCAGGTAGGCCTCCGGTTTGTGGAGAGACCAGAGAGAGCGTGAGAGGAAGGAGGCAGGACGCCCTGCCTCTGCCTTCCCTGGTCCACTCTAGTCTAGTGGCCAAACAGTCGGCGAGAGAGAGAGCCGCTAATACCCTGCAAATGAAAAACCGGCTCCAGAGCCACTGGGGCTGCTGTGTTGGGTGGAGGGCTCGAGTTAATAGAAAGAAAGAAGGATGAGAGAGAGGAAGACGTGTGCACCAGAGGAGTACTCTGTCACTCTGTCTGTCCACTTGGTCCTGCTGTTTGAAGGTCTCTGTTCTTCTCTGTCCTTCCTCCAGTTTTTTTTTGTTCCTTATATTTTATTTTTGTTCTTTATGGGCAGCCCATTGGCCCATTGGTTAGCAGTGTTGCCTCACAACAGGAGGGTCCTGGGTTTGAATCCCAGGCCTTCCCAGGTCCTTTCTGTGTGGAGTTTGCATGTTCTCCCCGTGTCTGTGTGGGTTTCCTCCAGATGCTCTGGTTTCCTCTCACCATCATAAAGACATGCATGTCCGGGTTCATACTCCTGCCTGTGCCCCTGAGCAAGGCATCAGGAAAAAGAACTGGAGTCGGTCCCTGGGTGCTCCAGCTGCTCACTGCTCCCGTACATTAGGATGGGTTAGATGCAGAGAACACACTTCCCTGAATGTGTGTACAGTGAGAAAATACGTTTCTTACTTCCTTTTCTATTGTTCTGTCGTATTTTCAGAGGTTTATTTTTACGTGTCACCATCAGCCTCCACATTGCGGAGTTGGACACAGACTGAGATGGAGCTTGGGGGATTAAGGAGGAGTGCCCTACCTGATGCCCCATAGTGGGTTTGAACCCCCTCCTACTTGATCAGTGCCTGAAGTGTGCGCTGCACTACTGGGCTGCCGTGGCCCTCACCACCAGTACATTCTCACAGGCATCTTATCACTTGTGGAGCACTCATGAAGTCTTGTGTCTTTTTCTGGAGCAGAACAGGGACGGCGATGACAAGCAGACGTCATTACCCAGCGGCTGATTAAATATGAAACGTGACACGGCCTGAATGCTCAGACGGAGGAGGAAGCTGACTGGAAGCAGATTAATCACACTCAGGGCGTGGAGCAGTGAGAAGAGATGGAAAACAAAAGGGGAAACTAGTCAAAGGAGCGTATCGGCCCTGCGTTATGGTATTCCACTGCTACGGGGGACGGTGGGGGCAAGTTTATTGCCTCGGTGAAAAAAAAAATCCCCTCTGGAATGAGCGCGGCGGCCAACATCAACACGGCCCTCGAGGTGCTCAGGAACAGAGGCAGCCAGGACGTATGAAGACAGGGGTTTGCAATATTAAAACAACAACAACAGGCCGATCCCTGTGGCTCAGGTCTGAACGGCTGAGGTCTGTTGGATGGCCAGCATCGTGTGAAGGTGGAGATAGAGCTCTAGTCCCAGAGAGCGTAACGCTAGCTCAAACCAGCTGACGATGGCTGTGAGGTGGTGTTCCTCAGTCTGGAATGAACACACGGACATCAGCTCCGGTCACACTTGCGGGTCTGGGTACGAAGGCTTAAGCCAACCCACGGTCGAGGGGTTAGTCTGAATTAGGAGAGTCATCTCTAAACTCCTATCCTAATGCACTGCAACGCAGGACACTAGAGGCTAAAGGTCTGGCTTCTGGGCTCTACCCGGCACGGTAATTGTGTGATCAAAGAGATTGTGTGCCCCCCAAAAACGGCATCATTTCCTCCTCAGGTCACATTAAACCAAGGAAATGGCCTTGTTGCAGCAAATCAGCAAAAGCAATTAGATAGGGGCAGCATTGCTCAGGAGGCAGGGTGGTCGTTGCTACGTTCACATAAATACTGGTCATGGGAACTATTTTAGTTTAAGTTCGTGGGACTACTTTTATGTCATGCGCATGATACCTTGATGTAGTGCTGAGGGGCGCGTTGATACATTCCACCGAGGCAGTAGACTTTTGGAGAGAAAGCAAAATGCAATGTTACGTGGATATGACTAAATCCAGTAATGACTACGGTTAACTTTGCTCCGGTGTTCAATTAATGTGCGTGGTGAAAGTGTAGCACACAACAGTTGTCTAGCATCGGAGAGTTAGTGTTTCAATCCCCAACCCAGCAGAAGCCTGACAAAGTGTCCGTGAGCAAGACCTAGAACCCCTAACCGTGTCCTGGGTGCTGTGACTGCTCACTGCTCCTCTACAATAGGATGGGTTAGATGCAGAAAACAGATTTTGTGTATGCATGTCATGTCATGTCATGTCATCAACCACTTATCCAAAGTCAGGTTGCAGGTTTGCTGGGGTCTATACCGGCACTCATTGGGCAGAAGGTGGAGATACCCCCTTGACAGGTCACTTTTCCATCCAAGGGCAGGCTTGAGCCCGTTGCCATTCCTTATGCCCTGCGGTGGGTTCGAACCCACAGCCTCTGGCTTGTTAGTTGTTACCGAAGTGTCCTCTGAACTACTGCAGCCCTCTGTATGTATTTACAGTGATAAATGAATACAAATTCTGCTGCTGCTTCTTCTTCTTCTCCTTTTCTTCTTCTTCTACTTCTCTTTTTCTTCTTCTCCTTCTTCTTCTTCTTCTTCTACCACTAATACATAATATAACAATACAACAGAGCCATAGTTAAAGTTCTTCAAAGGGCCCATAACAAAGAGACAAGTTCACTCTCAGCCCATGTGTTCCGGGGTTGAATAGGCAGTGCAGTGTGTGGGTGGACAGGTGGACATAAAGGCCTCGTTCCAGCCGGGGCAGCTCAGTTTGACCTTGTCTGTCCATGCTGACAGTGCCCGGGTGCAACCCCACTCGGTGCTCTAAGATCATGTGGTTGCAGAGCCAGTGTTAAACACAACAAAGACCATTGTCTCTGCCATTGGCTGTTGTTCTCAGTAGACTGGCGACTGTCACGCCTGAGAAGAGGCCGTGATCGAGCACGGCAAGCGATCCGTTGCTCTTCCGTGGGCGTGAATGGCTTCTCGTTCTGCTCAGGTTAACCAGGCTGCCCGGCCCCTGCCCCAGCGCTCAGTTTTGTTTCTCCACCTCTGCACATAGAAAAACAGCAAACAATCATGTTCTGGTGTTTGCCCGTGCAATAGTTTCGGATGCAGCGCCACAATCAAGCGTGAACCTGCAAACCCCTGCTGAATGTGAGGGCCTTATGTACACACTGGCAAACACATGCACACACACGCAGAATCCCCTCATGCAGATGATTCTGGGTAGGTTCTGCTGTTCACCTTAGTTGTTATCCAAGCGGCAGTGAAAGTGAATGGCTGTGTGTATGAATTGTACGGGGATGCAGAACAACAGGAAAAGAACACCACTTTGTTTGTTTACACTTTGCAGCCGCTTGACACCAGAATGTTCTGGTGGGCTGAAGTGGGCTTTTTGTTCCACTGTTGTCCCCTGGAACCGCTGGGGGGCTGAGACCCGACCGCAGCCTCCGAGGTCACACAAAGAACAGGGTACCGGGCGTCAGTTGTACAATTGTGCCGCACACCTCCCATTTAGATCAGTTGAGGGGTTGCATAGGTCAGGAGGTAGGACGCTTCAAAAGATTGGCGGTTGGATCTCTGGTTCCTTCAGAAAAGGGGTCAAAGGGTCTTTGAGTAAGACACCGAACCCCTGACTGCTTGGGATAACAGATGAAAACTGGTCTGGGGGCTAAATCTGGTGTATTTACATTGTAAATGTTCATTAATATGCACTGTCCCTATAAGGCAGATTATTATTATTATTATTATTATTATTATTATTATTATTATTATTATTATTATTAAACATGTGCTATATCCCCCTCCCAACCACACGCAGAAATGAAAAATACATCTTAAATCAACACTAGACATAGGAAACATGTGAGATGGTAGCACAAACCCAAAG
>OMLC01101954.1:0-10839 GCA_900302585.1 Regalecus glesne | reverse complement strand
ATGTGACCTGTTGGGGTCAGTCTCCAGTGGGAGTGCAGTCCCACTTACCAATCTCTGAAGTAGCTTCGCCCACCCCACAGAGATGGCTACGGCCACATTGGGGCTATTGCTTCTAGATACCCCCGCTAGCTCAACCGGGGTGTTTAATCCTGCACTGAACTCAATGTTGGATCCTCCCAGTGGACCAGTATTAGCCAATCCTCCAGCTTCCACCTATTCTCTCACCAACTTTCCCTGAGCTTCACCTGAACATGTACAGGTGACCCTATTGAATAGGAGCAGTGAGTGCAGCTGTCACACGGTGCTCGGGAGGCAGTTCGGGGCTCAGCGTCTCGCTAAAGGACACCTCGACACGCTTTCTGCAGAAGCTAGGAATTGAATTGGTTTTGTAGGCACTGCTCAATACGGAATAGTCATGGTGTGCAAAATGACCAGGGGCTGAGCTGTGGTTCACGAACATTGTTCGTCACCCTTCAGCAGTGTTGCATTTTGATGGAGTCTGGATCATTTCTCCACTTTATAAAATCTTCTACGTCTTCACATTCAGACAGCTACACACACTCACGCCATGGAATGAAGGAGCACTGAGATCGGCCATAACAGGTGGAGGTAGGCACAAAGTGCACAGCTGCACCATTGCGGAGTTGCGTGCCGTCCTCATCAGCTCGTTGACAGCAGCTCTTAAGGAGGAAGTGTGTATACTTGACTTTTCTCAGCATTTGGTTGGTACTCTTCCAGCAGCCCCACGGTGTCATAAATCCCCGCCATGTAGTAAAAATGTCCAGGCATACATCTGTTTGATTGTGTTGTTTGCTTTATCTGCTGCTAAGACACACTTGAGTGTCGGCACACTGAAATGGTTCAATTGACTGAGTTAATCAGTGTAGGGCCCTGTGAAACCCGTTTTGTCCATCTATCCATCATCATCCTAAGTCAGGTCATGGAGGTCTCAGTTCCAACAGGGGACCCCAAACCTCCCTTTTCCTGGCCACATCCACCAGCTCTGACTGGGGGTCCTGAGGTGGTCCCAGGCCAGTGTGGAGATATAATCCCTCCGCCTGGTCCTCAGTCTACCCCGTGGCCTCCTCTTAGCTGGACGTGCCTGGAACACCTCCCTAGGGAGGAGACCAGGTGACCTCCTAAGGATAGGGTGAGAAATCCGGTTTGCATTTGACCAAATTCCATTATTTTTTTCCCCATTTTAAAAATGTTGTGCATTTATTTTCAGAATTCAAATGTTTAGAGGTCCATGGTAGCTCAGTGGTAGAACACGTGTGCTTTGGGAAGTGATGAGGCAGGGGCAGCAGGCTCGAACCGACTGTTGGGTGTCTGGAAGGGCATCCAGTCTTAAACCCCCCCCCCAAGTGCCATCTAAGTCCATGTCCACCTCCACAACATGGAGACTAACTGTGGCATGTAAAAAAAAACCTCATTTTCTGAATTCAGACTTTTGTCTTTCCAAATTTTACTTTTACATCTAAGGACCAAGTGATTTCAATTCATACCATGTTACATTATTTGCAATAATGTAACAAAGCTCTGCACACCTCCTTGTTCATCAGTAGAATTGTTTCTGATGCCTCCATGCTGCGGTTCTGTCCGTGTTTTCTTCAGTTCCCAGGTGTTTGTGTGCTAATGGAGTCTTCACTGTTATGGCTGTGCAGGTTGTGGACTTGGCTTCCTACCAAACAGAACATTTTTCATTTCATTTGCTGGCTCTGAATGATGCTTCACCCCAAAGGACCTTTAAATAGTAAAGAGGACTGAACATTGAGAGAAGGCCTCTCGGCTCCACTATATCAAGTCCATGAGCGGGCTCGGCATCAGCAGCTAAATGTTCTCTGATTTCTCCTGGACTTCTGCTGTTCTACCCCTAGAATAGAGTGCCTGTGCTCATTGTCAAGCACACTTACCTGTCAGACGTACAGCCAAAATCTAACATCTTGTAGTTTAGATTTCCATGCTGACTGCTTCCACTTCTGTCTTACATCCATCCATCCATCCCTCCATCCATCCATCCATCCATCCCTCCCTCCATCCATCCATCCATCCCTCCCTCCATCCATCCATCCATCCATCCATCCATCCATCCCTCCATCCATCCATCCATCCATCCATCCATCCATCCATCGTCAACCGTTTATCTGAAGTTGGGTCATGGAACCTATCTACAACCCAAAGTACTCACTGAGCAAAAGGTGAGGAGACACCCTGGACAGGTCACCATTCCCTAGCAGGGCTTGAGCCGGTCGGGGTTAGACTCACTTTGACACACGTTCTGCTGTTAAAAACAGAGCAGAGGAACATACTCGGCCAGATGGTGTAAATACAAAGGAATGAGGATCAACTTTGCCTTGATTTCTTCAAACCTGGGTCATATTGACCGGCTCACCTGCCACTTTGTCTGTAAATCCAGCCAACCTGGTTTCCAGAAGTGAGCAGGACCTCTACATAGCCCACCACAGCTATTACTGCCATGGGGAACTGGTGGCCGGGGAGCTCTCTGCCGTCCTTAGCTGCATTTATAATGTGGAATTCTCACGTCGCAGAAGGACGGATGTATTTTGGTTTACTTGTCGCTCAAACTTCTCTTTGAGTTGGTTCAAAGTAGTTTCCTGGGGGGTCTGCTGTAAACTGTCTCATGCCAGTCTTTCCCAGTGGCCCGTGTACTCTCATGACGATACACTTGACTGCCTATTTCTGAGATTATGTGAGGAGGGACTGCAGGGACCGGCTACAGTAGAGCCAGATAATGTCCTGTTAAACGTGTGTGTGTGTACGTGTGGCTTTCTTTCCGTGTGTGTGTGTGTGTGTGGGTGTGGGTGTGTTTCGTGAATTTGTGTGAGAGCCAGTGAGCGGGGTTTGTGTGTGTTAAGGTCTGCGTATGTGAGCTGGGCTCTCTCCGTCTCCTTTATCATTGACCTTTCCACATTCCACAACCTGCTCCTGGAAGTAAGCCCTGATTGGCTGCGGCACTGAATGCTTTGTTTGAACCCGGCCACATGATTGGCCGGTGTACATGTTCCTGGCTCTGATATGTCAAGTGGACCTGTTCCTGCTGTATTTCTGTTCTCTGAGAGGAATGTCAAATAATCCTTTTTCTAATTTGAGTTCCACACTTTATAATCCGTTTGCAAAGTCGATTGCTCATTGTAGTCTGGCAGCCAGTACAGTACAGTGTTCTTTTTATATTAGGAAGACACATAAGTTAACAAAAGTTTGTGCACACATGGGAAATGTCCAACTTTACTTTAGCATGACCTGAAGAGTAGCATGGGCAAAGTTATGTGTTACGGTAAACTTGCCCAATTATATCAAGTGAGGTCTATTGTCATGATTCGTCCTTGTGTTGTAGGGGTGGACACGGACTTGGACGGAGTTTGGGGGATTAAGGCTGCATGTTCTTCCTGACACCCTGCGGTGGATTTGAGCCTGCAGTCTCTGACTTGTCAGTTCTCAAAGGACGCTTTACTATTGAACTACCGGGATATATAATGGAATGTGTTCTCTCCATTTAACCCATCCCATTGTATAGTGGGAAGCTGCAGCACCAAGAGACCAACTCCAGTTCTATTTCCTATGACCTTGCTCAGGGGCACAGGCAGGAGTATTAACTCTACTGCACTTGTCTTTTCGATGGTAGGGGGAAGCTAGAGCACTCAGAGGAAACCCACATAGACACAGGGAGAACATACAAACTCCACACAGAGAGAACCTGGCTCGGGATTCGAACCCAGGACCCTCCCGCTGTGACGCAACAGGGCTAACCTCTACTCCGCCATTCCACCAAGGTGCCATTGTTGCTCTATAGGAATAAAGGGCCACAAGGAAATGCTCTGAAATGTTTCCTGGCAACACACAGTGCTTATTCAATTGACACATCGAGGACCTTGCAGGTGGTTCTTGAATGTCTCTTTGCAGGGTAACAAGAGGTTTCCCCACCTTCTGACTCGGCTGTATGACTAGAACTCATGCACATGGTCCTTCTGGTCCCTGTGGCCCTCATACCCTCAGTGAAGAGTGATTAGCGGGCGGACACAGTATTTCACAGCCGTGTCTCTGTTAAATATAGACGCCATCAGAGCGCTGCTGTCAAGGTCAGCTGTGAGAAAAGTGAGCCAGAGAGTCTTTTTCATGTTTCCCCGACAACCGCCCCATGCTCGGCGGAGCGGCAGCTGCGGTGGGACAGGAAGTGACGTCATGAGGCAAGTCGACTTAAATCGGGCGTGTCGACACGGCACGCGCGCCGCAGGTTGGGCCCAGGGGCGTGCTCGTGTGGCGCGCGCGCTCTCTTTCCTGTTTCCCCCCTCCTTCTTGTTTCCCGGTGACGTCACGATACCAGGACGCGTCCGCTGAAACCGGAGGAATGCGACGCGCCGCGGCCCACGATCCTCTCCGGTTCCCACTCCGACTCTCCGCCCAGCGCTCCGAGGAAGCAACAGCCCCGCCGTGCTTCCATTATCCTCTTCTGTGCTGCACACACGTTTTATTGGCGTCGTCGTGTTACTCTGCGGAGTCCGGACCACTTCGGCGGAGGGATCCGCTCCGATCCCCGTCAAGCTGCTCATACTTCACCGTGGCCGGTCGCGACATGGCTCAGGTGGATTTCGGCTTAGTTTCGGGGTAAACTCCTGGAGTTCAACGTGAGTATCCTGCGGTCTCAGTGCCACAGACTACGCTCGAATCCCGGGTGTTGTCAAGCCAGCGACTTGGTACCGGTGAACTTTGTCCGTCGTTCGAACCGGGTGGAAAAACTTTAATCTGCGCCTTTACACAAACCGGTCGCTGTGCTCTCAAATCTCCGGGCAGCCAGGATTAACTTTGTCCGAATGCATAATAACTTTATTGTTTGGGAGCGAACACAATGCTCCGTGTGTGCGTCTGAGAGGAGGGTTGGTGGTGGTGTCTGTTTCAAACAAGTAAGTCTTGTGTGGTGGGTCGCTCTTGTCCCTCCGAACTCCTGCTCCTGCAACCTGTTACTGACAGTGATGGGATATGTGAGAGACCTGGGCCACAGCTGTTAGTTTAGCAGTCCCCCAGCCACTCCTAGAGCAGCACCGCATGTCCTGGGCCAAGTGTGAGTGACACATGGCATGGGGGGGGGCATCTATCTACACTAGTGATCTTGCATCACCTCTTGTATGAAAGTGTGTAGGTGGTCTATTTTGCTGTCATCTATATTTAGAAGCAGTGAGACAATAGGGAGTAGCTTTAAAGTTCCCAGTCCAACCTCACTTGTGATTACTGGGTGGGGTGGTGGCATAGTTTGAAGTGTTGCTTAATAATCCGTTTACTAGGTCAGATTTGGCTCTGTAGTGGCTGCCTGAGCAATTCCGGCAGGGCTTGTTAAACTGTGATGGTGCCCTTTTGGTTGGCCTGGGTCTAGTCTGTAGGTGTGGGCGCCACAGCCTTGGTCTTATCTCATGTGAGATGATAGGCCCTTATGTCATGTGAAGGTCTTGTCAGTGCAGTGAGCAGGGTCCCTATATTAACTCCCTTATTTCCTGTAATTGCTGACAGATGTAGGCCCGCTCAATGCTACATTGATGCTGAGAGCCCCCGACTCACCCACACACACACACACACACACCCACCGTGTGAACCAGCTGATGTGGTTACAGCAGTTGGGAGCTGCAAGGTCACTTGATCTGTGTTTGCACAGCACTTTTATGAATCATGGCATGCAGATAGAGAGGCAAAGTGTAAGTGTGTCTGTGTTTGTATGTGTTTGGGAGCAAGAGAATAGGCTATTAATTATCCGCCCTGATTCAGCATCATTCCGGCTCTGGTAACCCAAATACGTTGATATCTGTGTTGGTCAGGTCATAAAGCTGTCTGTGCATTTTCAGACTAGCTGATGCTTATTTTTATTTTTCCTGGCAAAGGACAAGAGATTTCTCTTCCCCTCCTCCATGGACTTTTCACATAAAAAATTAGCCTTTGTAAAAAATGGGGAAATGCCATCAGAAAAATCCTCTTCTTTTACTGTGCTCTGTAACATTGCTCACACTACAGCAATTTCGCATCTTGCCAAGCATCATTTATAGGCCCTACACTTTTCTTAAGATGTAGTTTCCTAGTAAAATTCTGATTCAGTTTCTCCTTTTGGACCACAAAGTACCGAGTCCTCTGATCTAATTGAAACCATACTCGATGTTGAAGAATGTAGCCATCAGGCATAAAAGCATCACTAGCCTGCACTACTCCACAACATCCATCCTTTAGAAAACAGTTGTTTTGAGTTGTAGTGACCATTCCTCTAAGGACCACATGTATGTTCTGGAGCTGAAATGGACACTGGAGGGTATTGGAAGATATGGTTCGGATAAATCAGGGTTAAAATAGGAGCAAGTACATACACTTTATATTTTCTTTCTAAGTTCTGTGTAGGAGTCTTTTTTTAATTGGAGGCCGTGGTAGCTCACAGTTAGAGCATGTGCTTTGGTAACAGACGAGCCAGATGTTGCAGGTTTGAACCCACCATAGGACGCCAGGAAGGCCATACGGCCTTAAACCCTCAAATTCCATCTCAGTCTGAGTCCATCCCCATAACGTGGGGACTAATGGTGACCAGTAAAAATGGACCTCTGTCTTTCTCTTTTAACCCGTGCTTCTGCCATGATGGCTCCACAGAACCTTATGTTTGGAAGAGAAACTGATCTGCCCTTTCATTGAAGCCAACTCCCCCTGAAGCCCATTGACATATGACCTCTAAGCATTGGCCAGCTGATCACAGATTGGGGATGGGTTACTTAAGGATCTGTCTGACGAGCTGTCTAATTAGTGTGCTTCCTAAATCGTGGCATTATCGTTGGGTTTTGAGCTTTCTATCTCGACAGGATAAGATTAAGAGGACCTTTTGCCTTCCGGTGAACTGCACACGACTCCTTCTGACTGATCTTGTCTTTGGAAAGGATCGTAAATTGCTTTGGAGTTCTATCTCATTTGCTGTTTGGCTCATTAGAAGGACGAAACATTAGCTACAGTTATTGACTACTACAATACAAATTAGGTTTGTTATGTTGGTGATATGAACGGCAGTGTGCTACAGTAAATCTTTCTTTTAAAGTGTTTATTAGTACTTGTAAATGAGAGGATAACTTGGGATTTGCAGAGTTGACCAATTAGATTTTCCTCCACCTTGTGAGTCAGTGATTCTGTGATGCACCACAGGTAACAAACACCCTGAGAGAAATTGCAGCCTGTTACAAGATGAACATCACACTGGCTGTTGTAGTTCAGTGGCAGAGTGAGCATCTTAGGAACTGATGAGCCAAATGTTGCAGGTTTTGAATCCACTACAGGGCATCAACGTAAAACAGTGTATGGAAATCAAAGTTATTGCCGGAGTAAACCTTTTCTTCTCATATCCTCTCATCTTGTTTCCCTGGTTTTTGCTGTCTAGAGTGTGAGCGAATGGCTTTCACTGGCACAGGCATGCCTTTGACTCCTTATCTGCTCTTAATGAGGCTGAAGATGTGCTCTAATGAGACCTTTCACCTGTGTCGTGGATATCATGGTCTGATAAGGGGAGAGCTTCAGTCGCTCTCTCGGATGAGTTATCCAGACATGTCTAACTAGATTTATTTAGGCTGCTTAAAGTTTGTTTGCATTGTCCTTTCAACCCTGGAGAGTTGCCAGTGTCTGGCTGGGAAGATAGCTATGTGAGGCATTCCCAATGGCTTCCACACACCGAAAACTGTTGGTGCACTGCAGAGGGAGGACCAGAAGAATGCATGGGCTCTTCACGGTGAGCTGTTTTCTCTAACCAGTCCTCTCTCACTGATGCAGTCTATCCTCGGGGCCACTGGCCACCAAGCTTTTTGATGGACAGAGCCAACAGCAGACCCAGCATCATTGGTGAACCGTCGCCCAAGTCGGGTCATGGGACATTGATTTAGAAATGAAATCAGAAGGAAACTGCTACTGAGGCCTTGTGATCCTGTGGCGTTCATTCATCTTGATATAATCCAGGGCCACCGTAGCTCATCAGTGGAGTGCGAGGGTCCAAATCGGTCATTGCGGGTTCGATCCCAGCGCAGGGCATCAGGAATGGGGATCCGGCCTTAATACCCCATCCGAGGTAAATACGAGGCATACCTTTCAAAGTGCTTTCAGTGGTTGCTAGACTAGAAGTGTTGTACAAAAATGAGTCTTATTTATCAAATATGTTGAAAATGCCTTAAGCATAAGACAGGGTTGTCTGAGTCTCTATCAAGGGATGGACTAATGTAAGCATTATGCAGGACGGTGAAGGGTATCAAGTCCATTTCATGTTCATACATCGGTCATAAACGTAATAGATTGAGCCAACAGTGGCTTTCCAGCTCAGGCTCACTCATTCAATAGCAAGCGGCTACACCAGAACATCAGCAAGAGTTTAAGAAAGCTCAGATATGAATGTGTGGTTGGACACCCTAGGCTAGAAGAGCTGAAATCCGTATAGAGGGAGAGGGGATGCGTGGATCAGCGTGTAGAGCAGGTGGTCTAGTAATCAGAAAGTCGCTGGTTCAATCCCCGGCTCCCTCAGAAAGCGTGCTAAAGTTTCCTTGAGCAAGAGACCGAAAAGGAGTCAAAAGTGGATTTTGCTGAGACCAAATAGGACCTCCCGACCTACAGCCAGTTTGTAACAAACAAGACTGGTGACACGCATCACTTTTAAACCTTAGCGGGGACGTAGAGTTCACGGTTTATAGCATCATCTGTTGAAGAGTAACTCAACCAGCCACAGTGTGTTCCTCATTGCTTGCAACACTGACCCGTAATGGTGCAACAAGACAGGGGGGCCACTGAGAATTTAACCAAGAAGACGCTTTATTCATGTGTCATTGTACCTATATACAACAAAATGGATGCTCTGCATCCAACCCATCCTATCGTATCGGAGCAGTGAGCAACTGCCACACCCGGGGACCACCACCAGTTCTTAACCCAGACATGTATGTCTGTATGAGGGTGGGAGGAAATGGGTGCATTGGGAAGAAACCCACACAGACATGGGAAGAACATGTAGACTCCACACAGAGAGGACCTGGGGCGGCCTGGGGATTCCAGAAAGAGATTTCCTTCTTTAAACAGGAGTAATGGTGATGCAGAAGAATAAACTTGGGTCTCTTGGTAGGGTTTGTCATTCGTCTTGAATACCAGACCCAAAACGAGACTGCAGCCTCGAAGGTTTGAGACGATGTGTGTTCTCAAAGGTTAAATATCGAGACCGTCTGGAGCCAGAGGAGCACATTTTACTGGCTCAAAGTCTGAAAAACGTTCCCTGCCCCCGAGTCAAGAAACAAAATCCAGGCTTGTTTCACTGCCCTGGTAAGAGCAACACTATCAGCAGGACTACAGTACTAGCAATTTCCTTCTTAACTGATTCTTCAAAGCCAGTAAGACACAGATGAAACACATGAGACACAGTCCCCTGCCCTGTTCTTTCATTTCTCATGGTGCTTTTATGGAGGAAGCAAGAGGACACATATGCTGATAGGTCACACCCCCTGAGGTGGTCCCAGGGTGGAGATATAATCCCTCCACCTGGTCCTCAGTCTACCCCGTGGCCTCCTCCCAGCTGGACGTGTCTGGAACACCTCACTAGGGAGGAGACCAGGTGACCTCCTGACTAGATGCTGAACCTCCTCCACTGGCTCCTCTCTAGGTAGAGGAGCAGAGGCTCTACTCTGAGACCCTCATGATGACTGAACCTCTCCTCCTGACTCTGAGGAGACACCAGAGACCCTGCTGAGAAAACCCAGTTCAGCGGCTGGTATCCACCATCTGGTTCTTCGGGTCTTGACCCAACCTTCAAGGCCATAGGTGAGAGTAGGAACAAAGACTGATGGGTAGATCCAGAGGTTTGCCATGCTGTCTCGGCTCTCTTTTCATCACTGTGGTTTGGTAAAGTGAGCACAACACTGCTCCATCTCACTCTCCATCCTCCCCTCACACGAGCACAAGACCCCTGAGACAGTGTCACCGCTCCTCGACAGTACTGGAGGAGCTGACCTGAGTGTCTCGTAGCCCTCCAATGGTGGAGATAATGGCTAAGGCAGTAGATGTCTCTCCCCATGTGAGAGCTGAGATGGAGGGCTCAAAAGAAGATGTGGACTCACGTGGGTCAGCGGGTACCCCCCTCATCTGCCTGTTCCTGCCCCACTGTCTGTCTCCCCTCTTTGACTAATCCTCTACATTCATCCACCCCCATCCCCTCTCTGTAGGTCCTAATCTGTCATTCCCTCACTCTGCCTCCACCTCCTCCTCTTTAATCCTGCTGTTTAATCAGACAATAACATGACCAGGGTGGGGGGTGGACGGATGGTGTGATGAAGGAATGGATGTATGGATGGGGAGGAGTGACGTCATTCATACCAAAGGCCTGGTGTGTGTGTGTGTGTGTGTGTGTGTGTGGGGGTACTGCCTATATTTTTGACATAATACCTCCATCCAGGACGGGGGCGGCCTGGCTCAGGTGAAGGGTATTGTCTAGTGATCGGAAGATTGGTGCTTCATTCCCTGGTTCCCTCAGAAGGTGTGTTGAAGTGTCCTTGAGCAAGACACTTAACCTCTAACTGATCAAACCCTGTGATGGAGTGGTGACCTGTCTAGTGTTACCTCCCCCCTTTCACCCAGTAACCACTGGGGTGGGCTCCAGCATGACCCCGTGACCTGACTTCTGAGTATTGGTTGACGATGGGTGGATGGATGGATGGATGGATGGATGGATGGAAGGATGGATGGATACCACAATCCGTGTGAGGCGGTTTGGGGATGGCTATATGTGCTTTTTGAGGAAGAAATGCATAAAGATGATCATTGGTCAGGTGGACGTGATGACTGAGCCTGTAG
>OMLC01101953.1:0-11289 GCA_900302585.1 Regalecus glesne | reverse complement strand
GGGGGAGAAGACTTGCTAGCGAAACCAACACGAAATTAGTTGCTAGTTTCCCAGTGTCCTTGTCTATGGGATAGATTTGAAAATTGTGTTAATTTTTACCTTGGAAAACATCTGTAAAATAGTGCCCATTCCCAAAGGCTTAAGAATGCCATACAATCCACACGTTTAACGCTGGTGGCTGCGAAACAACAAATGGACATCAGACCTTGCCGTAGCTGACTTTGAGCTTGTCAGAATAGTCTCCTGACACCATAGGAAAAGCTAATATTGCTCGTGAAAGTTGAACTGAAAAATGTATAAAGATGGCTGCACGTTCATAGATGCCATGATCATCATGCTCATAACTGAGCCAACATTTCACCAGGCAACCAGGTGAAAGTAAAACTTTTGTGTTGTGCTGTCAGTCGATATTCCCACTGCATGGGATTTCTTCCAAGGGATTCTCTTTGCAGAAGGAGCATGGGGAAACCAGGCCACTACAGCGCACATATTTACACATCACTAGGTCAGGAAAGGGGCCCGCGCCATTCATCATGGCACACTGAAGTACAAGGAAGCTTTCTATTTTATGAGGGCGTTTTTTTTCTGTCCACACAGGCCAAAGTTATTTACAGTGTTGTAGATAATGAAGCTGAGCACATAGAACATAAGTTGTAAATATGATTGTCTCTTCAGCCAGACTGTAAATAATAAAGGATGCATGGCATTACAAACAATGTGCGTTGGGAATACAGATGCACAATGTACCTCAAAATAGCCTCGGACCAAGTCGTCTTTGCTGTTTTAGAACAAATCCTCCAGGTCCACCGCGAAGCCTCGACAGGTCTTTTTCTTGGTTTTAGGGTTTATTAGCAGTCAAACCATGACAACCAGGCAGGAAACATCACTTTCTTGTCTGCCAGTCTGCAGTCCTCGTGGCTTTTGAAAGTGTTTGCCGAAGAGTTATGCTTGTCAGGCAGTCAGAGCTTTTCTTCATGAAATGTTACCTACAGATAGTGACTGGTTTCCAAGCTTGAAGTGTGGACTCTGGATTGCTGTGATGACCTTCCACTATCTGGTCGGAGTTTCTTTCACTATCTCCTGATAACTGACTCATTCAGACTAGTTGTTATCAAACTTCAGTCTTGATTTTTATTTAATAGCTGTTAACATCCTCGTTCCCCTGTCGGTATCATTATGATTCATTTTCTTTTTTTGTGATCAACATTTTTACGTTTTTCAGGGGGGGGGTTAGAGATATATCAAAATGAAGATTTATTTTCATTTTTGTTGCTCTTTCCACCTTTTCTTCTTCTCCTCCTTTGCCTTCTGAGCCATCCTATTCTTTGCATCATCTTCCCCGTGTTCTTTTTTCCCTCTTTCTCACAAGTTTATGTTTGTTAGTCATACTTACTGTGTGTGTGTGTGTGTGTGTGTGTGTGTTTCCAGACCATAGTGCGTGGCAGCAAGCTGGGGGTGGACGGCTCTCTGACATGGCTACTGGATGAGTTCGAAACCATGTCTGTAACCCGCTCCAACTCTCTCAGACGAGGAAGCCCCCCTGTCCAGCCGAGAAGAGACTCCAGCTCCTCAGGAGGAGTGGGTGGAGGGGAGGAAAACGGAGACCCCTACCATAGACACTACCAACACACAGACAGACAGGACAGGTATGGTGTTAATGTGTAGATGGGATGGCAACCTGGAGGTGGATCACTTGGAAACCATGTATTGAGGTTACAGATAAGATGCTCCTCGGCTCAGGAAGATTACTGGTAGATGTTTTAATGAACACGTGAAGAGCTGAGTCAACAAGCCCACCACTCGGTTCACTCCCAACATTTTCAGTTGATCTATCAGCAGGTCTCTCTTTTCAGAGCCTCCATACAGTTTACAGCACAAAGTTATCGCTGGTCTTCGTGGTCTAGCTGCGGGCATTTTCTGTTCCGAGCTTTTGAGGTGGCCTTTTAACAACCATAACAACAATAGGTAGCCATAATGCTGGTTGCTGCTGAACATAGATTTGTTCCTTTGCCTCTTTACTGTAGAGTCTTATCGTTTCCCTGGATGTGACCTGGATGCGTACATGTCCATGGCTTGAATAAAGCCAGTCTTAATTAACATATTCATGAACAGTTTTCCTCTCTCTCTGTTTTATCTCACGTCTCTTTTTACACCACATTGTCTGCTTGTGTGTTTTCATCTTTCACTGTTCTTTGAAACGCTAAGAATTTGCAATACACTCAAGCTCAGGTGTTTTTTGCCAGCTGTGCCATTCCAAATTCCGTCTCTTGTAATGGAAGCCAACATAAACATGAGTGTTAGCAATTCTATCTGGTTGGCAGTACCCCCAGAGTACCTGAGTGACCCCCTTTATTACACTGTAGCCCATCCATTTCCATGGCTTTCCTCAGAGACCGACCCAGACCTGAACGCCTGGGCTCAGGGGACAGAGGTGAACCTCGTCACAGTCAACACACAGTCCGTCCTCCACAGAGAGACGACGGGGTACATGGGCGACCCCAGCAGCAGCCCAGAGGCCAGGAGCCCAGCAGGGGCCACAGAGACAGACAAGGCTCCGGTCCTCCTCCTCCCCCGGAGCGAGACAGAAGGCCCCGTGAACAGCAGCACCAGGTGAGAAAATGAACAAGGTGAATTATGTCAAACTATAGGTTTGACATTGATTTATTTCCTCTGGTAGCTGAGATTTGATTCTGGAGGTCTGACTGTTGTTAGATTTCCACATCTACACCCAAAATGACTCCTCGTCTGCACTGCTTCTCTCCTCCTGTTCCAACAAATCCTTCCTTCCTCAATCCACCATCACTTTGTCCTTTTCCTTTTAAATCCAACCCCACCTACACCCATCCATCTTCATGTACTCCTCTTTGGTCTCTCTTCTTATGTTCATGAATCTCCATCCTGCTTTCCTCAAGGACCCGGTGGTACGCAGGGACCAGCCTAGTGACCAGAGGCCCAAATCCAGCTACACAGGACGGGACGGCAGCCCCCAGTCCCCCCGGGATAAAAGACCCCTCTCCGGACCCAACATCCGAACCCCCAACCTTCCCGTTACAGAGGGGGTGATAAAGCCCACCCAGCAGAGCACACGGCCCTTTAACACCTACCCCCGGACTGACAGTGAGGGAGGACGCAGTCCCACTGGACAGGTAAGGATGAGAAGATACAAGGAAGCCATTTTAATTCATTTATCTGTTCATGGTATGTATGTATGTATGTATGTGTTGTTCTCTGTATGGATGGAGGGTTGGATAGATAGACAATAACAGTGCGTTGCTTCATAAGATGACTAATGATGAATGGATAATTTCATGAAGATAATATAGACTACTTTTATCATTATTTACATTCCACATAGTAGGTAAGCATATGTAGACAGCCAAACAAACAGGCAGATGTATAGACAGCTATTTAAAAACAGGGCAGACAAAAATATGTTTGTATGCAGCCCCCAAAGCTAATATGTGTGTGTTACTGTATAAGTAGGATTATTATACCCATTTTAACTCATTATAACCTAAAGTTGTGTTGCACTTGGGGAAAAAAAACTTCTGTTGATGGTCTCGTCTCTGCTTCTCTTGCAGCCTAGCCGACACAACAAGTCTCCCTCACACAACGGCCCCTCCAGCGGCTCCACCCAAGGTTCCTCCAGCTCCAAGCCCCCCATCAGCCACCCCCACCACACCTCCCATCCAACCCTGGGGCTCGAGGTCAGCCAGCACCCCCATACCCCTCACCCTAATGTCCCAGCCCCGCGGCCCCCTGGCCCTGCAGCCCCAGGCTCTGGGTCAGCACCTCCACAGGCCCGCTCCCCTCAGAGGGAGCCCCAGAGAGTGTCCCACGAGCAGTTCCGTGCAGCTCTGCAAATGGTGGTGGACCCCGGCGACCCCCGCACCTACCTGGACCACTACATCAAGATCGGGGAGGGCTCTACAGGGATAGTGTGTATTGCCACGATGAAGACTACTGGCAAACTGGTGGCTGTGAAGAAGATGGATCTGAGGAAGCAGCAGCGCAGAGAGCTACTCTTCAATGAGGTACAACATCTAATGGGATGAAAACCAGTTAGTGGATGCAAAGAATGAATCTGGAGGCTACGACCTTCAGCCGAAGTGAAGCTCCCTCTGCCGCAGTAGTTGAGTTCTGTACCTGTACCCTGTCTGACTGCTTCCCTTCACGTTGGCTCTAGGTGGTGATCATGCGGGACTATCACCATGACAACGTGGTGGAAATGTACAACAGCTACCTGGTGGGAGATGAGCTCTGGGTTGTCATGGAGTTCCTGGAGGGAGGAGCACTCACTGACATTGTGACACATACCAGGTGAGTGAATGACACCACCTGTGCTCTTCAAAATGACCGATGTCTGCTGTTTCTCTCTATTGCTATTACTAACTGCACTGAAACGGGGTTGAGAACCGCTCGTATAGACTGCAGAGTCCTGCCCTGATGTTTTGGCTCTCCTGTGTTGTTCCAGCCTCTTAGCTAGCCTCTGTTTGGGGTCGGGGACCCGATCCTCGGGTTGAACCAATTTTTGATGCAGTATGTTTTTGGCTTTGAAAGCAACTGAGATATGGTGCTTGGAAAATACATGTCACAACTGTTCAGACACTCCCACCACCTACAGAATCACCACGGGTTTGCACTTGGGCAGCTATTGTCCTTTTGCTCTCTTGGATTGGCTGGTGTATTGTCTGGGCATCTTCCTGGCTTTGACAAATGCCCAGTTAGGATAACCACAGTTAACCAAAGCCTGTTTCATGTTGAGAAATCCCACATGAAACAGGAGCATGCACAAAGACATCCACTTAAATGAGTCACACCTTCATTCTGTCTCAGTGTGGTACATGACACAGCAGATCCTTGTAGGACTACTGAATAACATTAATATATGTTCTCAGCTGCACCATGCGATTTCTATTATATTGACCATCTTTACTATGTTGACTTTTTTGGGGGGGGGTTGATTAATCATTGTCAAAGCATGTCCAATTCACTTTATATTATTGTTACCGAGCCAATTAGTTTTACAAGTTGCTTTAGAGAGCTGCGAAAGATGAACCCAAATGTCAGTGAACACAATAGCAGCATCAGAGCATGAGCATTCGGTGGTGTACAGACAAGATTACAGCAGACTGACTTTGAGCTTTCAGGGATTCAGACTGGAAGTCTTTTTGAACTTTCTTTTCTGCAGTTATATTATCAGGTGGCATTGGTCATTAGGTAGGGCAGTCATCTAGTAATTGTTAGATTGGTACTTCGATCCCCAGCTCCATCAGAAAATGTGTTGAAGTGTCCTTAAGCAAGACACTGAACTCCTAACTGCTCAAGTCCTGTGATGGAGTGGTGACCCGTCCAAGATATCTCCCCACCTTTTACCCAATGAGTACTGGGATAGGCTCCAGCATTACTCCATGACCTGATTTCGGTCAAGCAGGTAACGATGGATGGAAGGATAATATTCTGATCGCATTTCTGGCCCACAACAAACACTTCCACAAGGAGGCAGTATTTCCTGGGTTGTTCACTGCTGAACCTCAAGGTGTTGAAATGAAAAAGACAAATCAAGCTTTCTTAAACCTTGACACCAAAGTTGGGTTTTTCTGGTCTTGCTGTAGTTTGTTTAACAGGCTACCCACCAGTTCCTAAAACATGAGTTCCTTCTCAGCGGTTGTTCCTGAAACATTGAATTTACTGAGATGCTTATCAGAAAGAGTGGAAGTCAAACATACTCATTTAAAGCTGTGGTTCTCAACTGAGATCATAAGAACCTAGGTTTGTTTGTTTTTATTTTTCTATTATTCCAGATGTTCGAGTCTTCTTAGCTAACATACAAGACCAGACTGCAGTTCTAGTCTGATTCAACTGGGAGGATAATTTCTGTTATCTATAGTGCTGAAAATTCACATCATCTCTCTTTTATTAATGAACTAGTTAAAATAATGCAGGAATGTGGGAATGCTTGCATTCCGTTCAGAGGGAGATGTCACCTGTTTTAGTGACGAAACATTTCTGAATAAACCTCTGATCCAGTTGAACTGATTCACCTCTTTTTGTGATTAAAATAATGCAGTTTTCTAAATGAAAAAAATATCAGGTTAGAAAAGCGTGATCGAAACGGATATTTATCTAATGTGTCTTTTCTGTCTTCTTCTTTACCCCTCCGGCTCTCCGTCTGTCCTCCTGTCCACCCCTCCCAGGATGAATGAGGAGCAGATCGCCACCGTTTGTCTGTCTGTCCTCAAGGCTTTGTCTGTCCTCCACACCCAGGGAGTGATCCACAGAGACATCAAAAGTGACTCCATCCTTCTCACCCATGATGGGAGGGTACGTGACACACTTCACTCAAGAGGACCCATTTGGTTTTCCCTCATGTCTCATTTCAGAAATGAGCACATCAGTGAGTGGTATCGCTCACATGGACAAACTTACCCATGACAATGCCAATGTTGTTGCAAGAGGATGAGAGAGGTCTGTTCTACGTGTCACGATTAGTCCGTCCCCATGTTGTTGGGTTAGACACGGACTTAGATAGAGCTTGGGTGATTGAGGCTGGATGGCCTTCCCGATGTCCCATGGTGGGTTCAAACCTGCAGCCTCTGGCTCATGATTTCCTGAAGCGTGTGCTCTACCATTGACCAACATATTATTTTACCTCGATAGGAAATACACATTTTTTTAAATGCACTTAACAGATTATCCGGGCCTATTGCCTAAAACTGAGGCATCCAGACAGGTGAAGACAGTGGGCTTCCTATATGCTGACAGACAGGTTTCATTTCTCCAGAAAATTAGACTAGAATACATGGGCACCAATAGAGTGGAGGAAGTGATACTTGGCTGGCTCAGCTGTCTGACACACACACACACACACACACACACACACACACACACACAGAGACACAGAATGATGCACACTGTTTTAGAATGTGGTAAGTATCGAAAGGTCAGATTGTGGTTCTGGTTAATGCCGTTTTAATGGTTTCAATTCAATTTCAATTGGTGCATAAGACACTGACCTAAATTTGCTGCAGTGGTGTAATCAAATTCTTCACAATTGAAGTTTCAGCCACATGTAATACCATCAACCACCACAGAGAAACAGGGGGCCAAGGGTGCGGTCGAAGCAACGATGGAGGTTCATGAATTTGCAAACCAATGTGGACACTGGACAGAGAATTCCCGGTCATAGTTACAAACACCTCCTGATGACCAATTCACTGTCGACCTCTTTCGGTATTTCACCTTCAGATCATGGAGGACGTTCGAGGCCGAGAAGTATCCGTCACTGTTTTTCATACACTTTAAGTTATGACTGCAAGGTGTTTATTTTGAAATGTAATGTCGACACCTTTAAAAGTCATCTTGACTCAGGGGGCCTATCTGTGTGTGTGTATAGTTAAAAGTAGAACGACACCTCGGCTAGTGAATTCATTCGCAGAACCATCAGACTTTAAAATGGAGGCACTCGGGCTGCTTGTTATCTGTGGTTTTGGTCGGCTGAGCCAAGCCTGCGTTATTTCTCGGCAGTTGGTGGGTGGTGAGTTCCTTTAGCTCACTCCTGCGTCTCTGTGGGTGAGTGTGGGTGAGGTGGAGGGGTGGGTTAGAGGCTTGACACTGTGAGGAGAAAAGTGTTTCTGAGACTCGGTTCGGATTCACCGAGCTGGGCTGCATCTCTGACGGCCACATAGCTCCTCTGAGTCTCAGGGTCTGGCTCCAGCTCCCCAGTGCAGCTGAGGAATACTGCAGCGCTGACATGAGGGTCAGGGTTCATGTTCATCTGGGTTTTCTCAGGTGAATGTTGTGACGGCCTCACCCTGTGACGAGGCGTCCTCATGTCCAGGTGTGTGCGTTTGTGCACATGCGTGAGCTCAGATTCTCACAGCTGGAGCATTTCATCTGTCCAGCTAATGGTTGGCGATAAGCAGCGGGCCGTGCAGGCAGCTTCAAAAGGGGAACGGGTGGCAGCTAGATCTGCATCTCTCCTCCTGGCCCTGCTGAGGCAGACTTTCTCAGAACACCATGTGGGCAGTTCTCACTTCCACAGAAGGAGCACGTCGACTTTGGCAGACTCCTAGACAGAAGGCTGTGTTTCCATGTACGTGTGAGGACCCACAGTTTTGTGGAGGGACATGGGCCCCTCAAGGGGGGGGGGCGCTCTACTGGTGTGTTTACCAAAATAAAGATCGTGGGTTGGAATGCAGGTTTTGGAGGCCAGAAATCTCAGCACCTGACCAAGCTATTAGTCTTTAATTGGCCGAGAACAGACTGACTACTCTTCCCGACCTTTTCCGATGCATCACAGTCGTTTTTTCGCTATGATCAAGTGATATTTGACTGGTGGTACCTGTAAGTTACATTAGTCTTGGGCCATTTGAGTCGTACATATTGTTGACAATCACTCTGTGCTTTGTTGAGTCTGTTCATCTCCCCCCCACCTGTCCCTCTCTTCTCCATCCTCCTCCTTTCTCTCCTCCTCCAGGTGAAGCTGTCAGACTTTGGTTTCTGTGCCCAGGTGTCAAAGGAAGTGCAGAGAAGGAAGTCTCTGGTTGGGACGCCCTACTGGATGGCACCAGAGCTCATATCCAGACTGCCCTATGGGCCAGAGGTTAGACGTACACACAGATGCACAGTTAGAATAAATACATCATTTTGATAGAATGGAACATCGTAAAAAAGCTGATCAGTGTTAAGTGTGATGTGCATTTTCTCAATACTTCAGACCACTCAGGGAAGCTAGGCAGCCTCTTTGCCCATTCATTCATCACTTTTAGGGGTTATAGAACGATGTTTCATTCCACTGATGTAGATGACAGTCTGGTACCCTCTGTACACTCAAGACCTTTCAAACTAAAGACATGTATGAACTATGACCCCTGCTTCCCTCTGTCCAGGTGGATATTTGGTCTCTGGGTGTCATGGTGATAGAGATGGTGGACGGGGAGCCACCCTACTTCAATGAGCCGCCGCTGAAAGCCATGAAGATGATCCGAGACAACCTGCCTCCCAAGCTCAAGAACCTGCACAAGGTACAGCAGCAGTTGCCACCAGCGGCCAACGTGGTTCACAGCAGCCTGCGTGCACCATATTTCAGAGCCTCCCTCCGCTTGTCATTGTTCCATACCTGTCCTGTCGTGTCCAGCATCAGTTGAAGCATGGCAGTCTCTGTCTCGGGGAGAAAATGGCTACACATTGAAATGGATACAAGAAGTTTGGGAGGGTGTTCATCTTTACAGAATTGTTCTGTGCAGCTACATTGAAAGGGAGCAATGACCAGTGTTCAAAATCTTCTAATCTTCTACAGTCTAATAAAGTAGCACAACTGGCTTTATAAAGGTTTTCAGACTTGTCTATGATTTAAATCCCAAGTTATGTGAAGCCATGCTGTGCTATGTAGAAAGGCACTTTATGTAAAGGGTATTAATAGTTGACTGCATTTAAAGGTAATAATTCCCACTTGGACACATTCTGATTGGGAGGTCTGATGTTTCTTCTGCTCTCTCCACCAGGTCTCTCCTCTCCTCAAGGGCTTTCTGGACAGAATGTTGGTTCGAGACCCTGCGCAGCGGGCCTCAGCCAATGAGCTCCTCAAACATCCCTTCCTGACTAAGGCAGGTCCGCCCTCCTGTATCGTCCCTCTGATGAGACAAAACCGAATGAGATGAAGCACTGCAGGGGGCTAGGATGGTGGGGCGGTGGAGGGACACGACACATCCGACACAACATGAGGGCCTCTGGACACTAGAAGGCATTGTGTGCGGGTTCAGATAGAACAGAATACTCCTGCACCCGTGGCGGTTTGGCCCGGAGGTTAAACCCACTGTAGAGTAGGGAGATGGGGTGTACGAGTTTCTCCTTATCGGGTAAACAAGAGGAGACTAGTGTGAGCTCCAGGAGCACTGGTGTAACTTGGCTGTGTAGGAGTATTCTCTGCATCTATGTGAATCACTGAATATTTGATATCTGTATGAGAGGTGATAGGGTGTGTGTGTGTGTGTGTGGTGTGTGTGTGTGATTCCAACACTGTTTGTGTCGGTGTTTCCCTGACCCCTTTGACCCTGAAACTAATGAATTCGCATTGGCCCTCATCTCGAGGCATTAGAGGGGTAAGAAATAAGCCACTGCCTCATCCGTGGGACATGTCTCAGCCGATATCCAGTTCACTGTTTATTTTGTCCATCAGAGAACTGTTCCGGTCAGGACAAAAGGACGTTTCTTTTGCTCCAACGATGTCTGGACACGAAGCACTACAGGGCAATGTTTCTATACCAATCGTAGGGCCCCCGAATGAGCTGAGAGAACCCCTCATGATTGGCTGGATTTGGAGGAGTGAGACGATGTGAAGGCCTCTCTTATTAGATACAAGTGAACATCGTCACCACGAGAACTTTTTAGAAGAATACACTCGGATACCATCTCCATGGCAACCACACTAACTACTGAAGGAGGACCTCTGTTTTTTTACTCTGACATGGGTTGCGGACTGTTTTGTATCCATAGAAACACTAGTTTCCTGTCGCACACATGCAAGCGTACACTAAGACGAAAGGTAAACACTGGACTTGTTTTATTTTTCTCCAGAGTTTTTTCTCTTTTCTCCGCTCTTTACTTTCTTGTGTAAGTACGATGAACATAGAGAGAAATATATCGGTTTTGTTTTATTGTTTCTACATTCTGTGATTTTTTTTTTTTAATTACGATTTTAATTTTCTTAATCTCGATTTTATCCATATAAAGCGAGATGTGATGAGTTTTAAAGCACTGGCTATGAGAGATGCAAGCTGCACTCCCGGCAGATTCCTTCACGTGGAAATTCTACATTTTGGACTGTGAAAAGCAGGAAGAGACATAACCTTTGACCTTGCGTAGTTGTGCTTCGGCGTGTTGAGGGACCACAGGGCGAAAAGCCTGATGCGTTACATCCTTTATTCTTTTTCTCTCTTGATCATTTTTTTGGCAGATGACAGAGTTTTATTGTAGAAGAGTTTGACCCCGCCTGCCCACCGTAGCTCTTCGAGGTATAAACAGTGAGTTGCTACTCATCGTAGGTAGAAGAAGAGTCGGCCAGTTCTTCTCTTTACTTTTTATTGTTTCTACTTTTGCTGGCTGTCTGAGCATAAAGAGAAGAGGGAACCGCAGCTCTCTGTCCGTGCTTGGTCTTCCAACAAATCACGTTGCTGTACATGACGATTCTGGCCTTGCCCTCCTCGTGCTGAAGCTTCAGACTGATGCAAGTCAACTTTGACGTAGAGCTCAGAAATGTTACAGATCAGATTAGTAGAGTTTTTTTCT
>OMLC01101950.1:0-12037 GCA_900302585.1 Regalecus glesne | reverse complement strand
ACATGTCCAGACCATCTCAGTCTGGTCTCTCTGGCTTTGTCTCCAAACCCTCCACCCTGAGCTGTTCCTCTGATATACTGGTTCCTGATCTGGTCCTTCTTCATCACTCCCAATGTAAATCTCAGCATCTTCACCTCCTCCACCTCCAGCTCCTGTCTGTCTGTCTGTCAGTGCTCCTGTCTCCACACCAGACAACATAGCTGGTCTCACCACCATCTGTAGACCTTCCCTTTCACTCTGCTGGTACCCTTCTGTCACACATCACCCCTGACACTCTCCTCCACCCACTCCAGCCTGCCTGCTCTCTCTCCTCCACCCACTCCACCCTGCCTGCTCTCTCTCCTCCACCCACTCCACCCTGCCTGCTCTCTCTCCTCCACCCACTCCACCCTGCCTGCTCTCTCTCCTCCACCTCTTCTTGTTACTTTGAACAGTCGACCCTAAGTATTTAAACTCTTCCACCTTCCTCACCTCTACTCCTCATCCTCACCATTCCTCTGTCTCTCCTCTCATCCACACATATGTATTCTGTCTTGCTCCTCCTGATTTTCATTCCTCTTTAACTCCACCTTTCTTGACTCAACTCCACCTGCTCCCTACTCTCACTACAGACCACCATGTCCTCCACCAACATCATAGTCCACAGAGACTCCTGCCTGATTTCCTCCATCAGCCTGTCATCACCACTGACAACCAGAAAGGGCTCAGAGCTGATCCTTGATGTGACCCCACCCCCACCTTGACCCCTCGGTCTCTTCTGCCACACCCCTCACCACTGTCACACTGTCCTCATACATATCCTGCCCCACCCTGACACACTTCTCTGTCTCTCCTGACCTCCTCATACAGCACCACAGCTCCTCTCTCAGCACCTCTCATATGCTGTCTCTACATCCACAAAGACACCATGTGACTTTTTAACCCATCCTATAGTATAGGAGCAGTGAGCTGCCACCATATGACGCTGGGGGAGCAGTTAGGGGCTCAGTGTCTTGCTCAAGGACACCTCGACATGCTATATGCAGGACTGGGGATTGAACCTGCAACCTTCTGATCGTCAGACGACCACTCTACCCACTGAGCTATGCTGCCCCCCAAATAATTGGCTGTTTTGTGTTTTCAGGTGAATGAAGCATGTGCCAGTCAGGCCTATGTGGTTCCTGGTCTGTTGGAGGGTCAGGACTACATGTTCCGAGTCCGTGCTGAGAACAGGCTGGGCTTTGGACCTTTCACTCTCACCACTGAACCTGCCAAAGCCAGAGACCCCATCTGTAAGTAAACGCTCCTTCACTCACACACACATACACACATGCTGTAGACAGAGTTCATCTATAAAGAACAAAATAACAGTCATCCTATGAAAACACCAGTTAATACAACCGTGTAGGTAATTAATGAGGTGTGTTTTACATGTCACAATTCCCCCCCACGTTGTGGCGGTGGACACAGACTTAGATAGTGCTTGGAAGGATTAAGGCCAGATGCCCGCAGTGGGTTTGAACCTGCTGCTTCTGGCTTGTCAGTTTCTGAAGCAACGCTAACCACTGAGCTACTGCAGCCCCACAAATTCCCCACAAATTCACCTCTTTTGAGAGAGACCCCACTGCAGAGATGATTAATTTAATATATAAAAAGGAACACAAATAAAAAAAACAAAGAAACATAAACAGATATCATACATTAAACAGCAGAAACATCTTGTTATTTTATTTTCCCCCTCTGCTAAATTCTCTTGTTCCTCCTCCTCTTTTTTTCCATAGACCCCCCTGATCCTCCTACCAAGGTGAAGATCAACCTGGTCACAAAGACCACTGTGACTCTGACCTGGGATCCTCCTAAGAACAATGGTGGCTCTCCGGTCACACATTATCTAATTGAACGGCTGAGCTGGGACACCAGTGGCAAGGAAAAGGAGACCTGGAAGCAGTGTAACAAAAGAGATGTGGAAGAGCTCACCTTCATGGTTGAGGACCTGAAGGAGGTCAGTTGATAGCTCCCCTACCCTGCTGTCAGATAAGCAGGTGTTGTTCTCTGAGGAGATGGGTCTTTGGAATCAGAGTCATGTCTTTATTAGTAAAGTAGCGAGGAGAATGTGGAATCCAGTCCATGATGAGATGGTCTTTAACATGCTGCCATCACTGTTTTCCAGGGAGGAGAGTATGAGTTCAGGGTGAAGGCTGTCAATGCAGCCGGCCCCAGCAGACCCTCTGCCACTGCAGGACCAATGGTCATTAAGGACCAAACATGTGAGTAACACTGTAAGCCCTGACTGGGATTGCAATCATTCATCATTCAAGTTATTTATATCATTAGAACATTACACATATTAGAGTACCTGTTACTGATGTGGTGTGAGCTAACTTAGCTGTAAAAAATACAAATCTACAGACTTACTCATTGAACCATTCATGTAGCATAGCTGGCTGTGACACCAGACTTGAACTTACTTGATGCTCCATTTTGTTGTCAAGATTTTGAATCTAGTGTTCAGCCTCTCTTTGTGTCACATCTCTCTCTCCAGGTGCCCCCACCATTGAGCTGAGAGAGTTCATGGAAGGAGAGGAGGGCTGTGATGTCAGCATTGTTTCCAAGATCAGTGGCTGTCCTTTCCCCAGTCTCACCTGGCAGAGGGCTGACCTGGCAAAGCCTGAGGAGAAAATAGCTATTCATTATGACCAGCACATCAACAAGCTGGTTACCCAAGACAAATGTACTCTCCACATCCAACAGTCCAGGAGGAATGACAGTGCCCTCTACAGTCTTACTGCTACCAATAGCCTAGGAACTGCCTCCAAGACTATCAAACTCACTGTACTGGGTCAGAATCATTCCAACATCTACTGCACTATACTAATTTCATTCTGCATGCATTTTTTTCAGTTCTGATAATTTAATGATGATATTTTCATTGTACTCCTACACATCTACTGAACTCTCATCACATATATATGGTATTTCCTCAAGGTAATATCAATATCTAGGGGGAAGCCTAGCTCAAGGGGGCGGCATAACTCAAGTGGTAGGGTGGTTGTATTGTAATTGGAAGATTGGTGTCCCCCATTCCTTCAGAAGACATGTTTAAGTGTCCTTGAGCAAAATACTGACCCCCTAACTGCTTAGGACAACAGATGAAAATTAGTCTTGTGGCTAAATCTGGTATATTTACATTCCAATTTTCCTTAATATGCACTGTCTCTATCAAGGAGATTATTATGATGATGATTATTGTTATTGTTATTATCTATATATAGGTGGGTCTGTACAATTATATGTAACCTAGACATAAACAGAGTTTTATTCATCCATTCTACATTTCTAAAACAAGTTTTCATCACACAGGTCCTCCTGGCCCACCTACTGGACCAATTAAATTCACTGAAGTATTTGCTGAGAGAATTGGCCTGAGCTGGAACCCGCCCAACGATGATGGTGGTTCCAAAATCACTAATTATGTCATTGAGAAACGTGAGGAGAACAGGAAATCCTGGGTCCATGTCTCCAACGACCCAAAGGAGTGTGCCTACATTGTGAACAGACTGACAGAGAACCATGAGTATGAGTTCAGAGTCATGGCCCAAAACAAGTTTGGAATTGGACCTCCTCTTACTAGTGAGCCTGAGAAGGCTAGGAACCTCTTCAGTAAGTCTAGACCATATATATCTTCATGTCTTGACCACCAATTTATAAAGACTTTTTAGTAAACTGTCATACTCACAATATAGTATAATATACACTCAATATATACTACGGGGTAGGACAGGGACAGTGCAGGGTGGAGGGTTTGGTGACAAAGCCAGAGAGACCAGACTGAGATGGTCTGGACATGTGTGGAGGAGAGATGCTGGTATACTGGGAGAAGGATGCTGGTATACTGGGAGAGAGATGCTGGTATACTGGGAGAAGGATGCTGAATATGGAGCTGCCAGGCAAGAGGAGAAGAGGAAGACCAAAGAGGAGGTTTATGATGTGGTGAGGGAGGACATGCAGGTGGCTGGTGAGACAGAGGAAGATGTAGAGGACAGGAAGAGATGGAGATGATGATCTGCTGTGGGGACCCTTGATGGGAGCAGCTGAAAGTCAAATATACTAATACCTGGTGACTAGGAAGGCCACTGAAGATTGTCATGTTCATGAAAGCAGTTTGAGATGAGTTTTGCTTTGATACATGCATTACATGTATTATAATGCTGGAAGTAGCCATTAGAAGATGGGTAAAGAAGAAGGGATCGTGGTAACAATGCTCAAAGTGGCCCTGGAGTCTAAGGAATGATTGATTAGTTTTAAGGGAAAACACTCCTCACACCGCCACCAGCCTGGACTGTTGACACAATGCTGATTGGATCCATGGTTTCATGCGTTTGGCACCACATTCTGACCCTACCATCTGTGTGCCTCAACAAAAACTCACTCACTGTAGCTTCTGTGGCACCTCAAACCAGTCTGGCCTTTCGCTTTTGACCTCCCTCATCTACAGGGCGTTTCTGTTTGCAGGGCGTTTCTGTTTGCAGAGTTGGCGCTCACTTGATTAGTTTTGGTTTTCACACCATTCTGAATAAACTAGAGTGTCTTGCATGAAAATCCCAAGAGATCTTCAGTTACCGAAATACTCAGACCATCCCGTCTGGCACCAGCAGTCAAGCCATGGTTGAGATCACCATGATCACATTTTTCCCCATTCTGATGAATGATGTGAACACTAATGGAAGCTCCTGGCCTGTATAGGGATGATTTTGCGTTGCACTGTGGCCATGTGATTGGCTTATTAGATAATTGAACGAATAAGTAGGTGTACAGATGTTCTTAATAAGGTGCTAATAAAGATAAGACATTCCTTTATTAGTCCCACGAGGGGAGATTTCCAGTGTTATAGCAGCAAAGCAGAAAGTGAAACAAGAGTCAGGGGGAAAAAAGAAAAAAAGTAACCTGATGTAACCATTTTGACCTTTTTGACCCTCTGGATTATTGAGCATGAAAAGATGCATTATCAGATTGCTGCATCTACTATCTTAATGCCAACGATGTCTGTCTTCTTGTCAGCTGTCCCAGGTCAATGTGAAAAGCCCACTGTGAGTGAGATCTGTCTGGAATCCATGACTGTCAACTGGGATGAACCGGAGTATGATGGAGGCTCCCCCATCACTGGCTACTTCATAGAGAAGAAGGAGACCACATCCAAGCGCTGGACACGGGTTAACCGTGAACCCATTAGGGCTTTACCTTTGGGCAATAGCTGGGATATCACTGGTCTCTTGGAAGGAGCCATGTACCAGTTCAGAGTCATCGCTGCTAATGCTGCAGGCTGTGGGCTGCCCAGTGTGCCCTCTGACCCAGTGCTCTGCAGAGATCCCATTAGTAAGACATTTCATCAAACACTGCATTACTGGGAAAGGAGCTGGTTCTTATTTATTTCATTTTATTTTATTTTTTTCAAGTTATCAGAATGTGTTTATTGGCCATGTAGTTTTTCCACTACATGGCTCTCAAAGATAGAATGACAGTACAACAGTTGTCAGATATACACACTGGGATTTTCCGTGTACAGGGGAAAAGAAGGGGTGATGAAACACAGTGGTGCAGAGAATGTATAGGAGATCTCTTTCATCCTACAAAGACTTGGAGCAAAACAAATAACGCTGTTTTTCTGAAGAACCCCTGATCCAAGCTCACACACGTGAAAATCCAAAGTTATGAAATCACCTGGTCCCTGTAATGGTGACCTGAAACAAACGATTCAAGCACAACTAGTCCCAATATTATGGCAACTGATCTGAATCTCAAAGTCCAAATTAGCTCTGCTCACAACTGCTGCAGTCAGTTTCTATTTGTTGTAATGTATTTTCATTTGGAAAAGATATGGTTTACAAATGAATATGCACATTCTAATGTTGTTTTCCTTTCCCAATTTTTAATCTATAGTATGGTATTTTTTATATAACAAAAAGAATTGAGTGGTATTGTTCACTTTTGAGAGTTAGCTAAGTAAACAATCAGTAAGAAATATTATAATTTCTATCACAATATTCAAAAGAGAATTGCTGTGTGTGTGTGTGTGCGCGTGTGCGTGCATGAGCAGAGCCACCAGGCCCGCCCACTCCCAAGGTGACAGACTGGACTAAGTCAACAGTGGAGTTGGAATGGATTCCTCCTCTGGTGGATGGAGGTTCAAAGGTCACTGGCTACATTTTGGAGTTTAAGGAGGTGAACAAGGAGGAGGAGGAGAAGAAAGCTCAGAGGAAGCTTCTCCTCAGTGAAGGAGAGGAGGAAGAGGACAAGGAATCAGAGGAAGAGTGGAAAAAGGTGAAACTTGTTAAATATAATCCAAATGTAACATCAGTGATTACAGAGAAAATAATTGTCCCGTGTAAAGACATGATCCAATGATATTTGCACCGACTCAACCATTTAATCCTCCTCCTTTAGGCTAAGGACAAGGAGATCAGAGGAACTAAGTTTGTTGTTCCAGATCTCAAAGAAGGTGGTCTGTACCGCTTCAGGGTCAGAGCCGTCAATGCAGCAGGAGTCGGAGAACCAGGACTGGTGTCTGAGGTCATCGAGGTCAAAGACAGGACAAGTAAAAAGCAAATCCATCTCTCTTATGAAACCTTTAGCTTAATTTGTCTATGTTTGAGGAATTATGAAACTTAGCAGGTACTTATACCATGTTATCAAGAAAACCTTTTTGTCACTTAGATTTGATCATCTGAGCATTAGTGAGTAAAAGAAAGACATGAGAGGAAATAATAGATTTGCTGCATGATAAAAAAGACTATTCTGTGAGTCGTGACGAGTCTCGATGTCCAAAACCAACAGTGTTATTAACAGAGCAGACTAAGGTCTTAAAAGTCAGGCCCAGAGAAGGTCATACCAAGCTATTGCTCTCCCTCAAATGATCTTTTATTCATTTTAATTTTTCTTTTACTTTAATTATTTCGGGTTGTAGACTTAACTTAAGCTTTTATAACCTCCCATCTTCATCTCTATGAAGGGTTAAATGTTTTTTGCTTTCTCAAAATGCCAGACTGGTTGGTAGACAAGCCTTTAAACAGAAGTTCTACAACATTCCACATGTTCATCCTTCTCTCTATTCCTTCCAGTTGCTCCTGAGATGGACCTGGATGCCTCAGTGAAGGAGAAGATTGTGGTCCATGCCGGTGGCACCATTCGCATCATTGCCTATGTATCTGGTAAACCTGCTCCACAGATTAGTTGGTGTCGTGATGATGCTGAAGTACCCAAGGAGGCTGTGGTAGAGACCACTGGCATATCCAATTCTCTGGTGATCAAAAACTGCAGGAGGCATCATCAGGGCATTTACACCCTGAGCGCCAAGAATGAGGGGGGAGAGAGAAAGAAGGCCATAATTGTAGAAGTCCTGGGTAAGTTACCAAAACGCATCCCATTTTTCTTAGCCAATGAAGGGGTCCAAGTATAGGAGTAATATGTTCAGTCATTCTTGTCCCACTAAGTACTCTCCCTGTAGTATTTTGAGAAAGCTGGATTGACAAAAAGGACATTGCCACTGTCTATCCTAGAGATGATGAATCCAGACAAAGTGGGTTCAACTTTGAAGATATTTTTTAGGTGTTTAAATGCTTCTTACCTTATACTTGTAATGTGGCTTGTGAATTTGAATTCCTAATCCAAGATAGCACATAGATTTCTAATCAGATTTCAGAGATGGTGATATATCTTTGGAGTGGATCTCCTGTCTCTGACGTCTTGTGCGTACCTCAATGGTCTTAGTTTTTTCTTCATTTAATACCAGAAAGTTTCGGGTCATAGAAGATTCATTATCATTAAGTAATTGGAAAGCATAAGTAGTGAAATCACAATCCTTCACAGGTGACCCGAGCAATAAAAAATATATTTTAAGAATAACTAACCCCAGGGGGTCCCAGGTGATTTCTTTGTGGAGTTTGCTTATTCTCCATTTGTCTGTGTGAGTTCCATCCCACCATCAAATAAGACATGCAAGTTGAGGTTAATCCTCCTGCCTGTGCCCCTGACCAAGGGAATGGAAAGAAGAACTTGAGTTGGTCCCCAAGCACTGCAGCTCCTCACTGCTCCCATACAAATGGGATGGGTTCAATGCAGAAGCACATGTCTTTGTTAGACTACAATTTCAAATAAAGTAGATTTCAATTTATTTCACCTAATGATTTACTATCCACTGCCCCTGACCTCCCACACCCCCTACCCACATCACCACTAGATGTGCCTGGGCCTGTGGGTCTTCCCTTTGCCGGAGAGAACCTGACCACAGACTCCTGTAAGTTGACCTGGTATTCCCCTGAGGATGACGGAGGCTCTGCCATCACCAACTACATCATAGAGAAGAGGGAATCGGACCGAATGGGCTGGACCTCTGTGTCCTACACTGTGACCAGGAACAACGCTGTGGTCCAGGGACTCATAGATGGAAAGGGCTACTTTTTCCGAATTGCTGCTGAAAATATCATTGGCATGGGGCCCTTCATAGAGACAGATAAGATGGTGCTCATCAAAGACCCTATCTGTAAGTATGACAGAAATACTGCATTCTTTTAATTAAAGTAGCAGATATGCGTCTGTCCATCACAGTCATTCAGTGAAATTATTGTAATTTTAGAATTTCCGTGTTAGGACATTTTTGACTTTTATACTTTTATTGTACTTGTATTTTACTAAATTTACATCAATGTATTTATTACAGCCTATTCCCTGTTGTTCAGGGATCACTACAGCAAATTTTATAGTTTCCGAAGGTAATTCTGGGATTTTAAAACCTGAGCCGTATTGTCCCATCATTTGAGGTCTAAATGGCGAATAGGACCAAACATTTTTGGAATTTGTCCAGTATTGAGCAGGAGATGCTTCAGCCAGCAGCTGCAAAACGGGCTGCAGTGTAATCCCTGGGGGCAATTCCACCCGTCATAGTACGTCCAATGAGTGTGCTGGGGCAGCATAGCTCAGTGGGTAGACGTTGTCTGGCAATCAGAAGGTTACAGGATCGATCTCTGGTCTGGCAGGAAGCATTTTGTGGTGTCCTTGAGCAAGACACTGAACCCCTAACTGTCCCTGAGTGCCACATGGTAGTGCTCACTGCTCCTATACAATAGGATGGGTTAAAATGCAGAGAAATCCAAATTTCCTCATGTGGGACTGATGAGGGGATCTATTATTCTTTTGTCACTGAGGCTCAGGATGTTAAGTGTCTGACAACATTATGGAAAGGATCCCTATAGCAATAAATCTTTTTCTTTACATCTGCTTCTTCGGCTCTCAGTTGTAACATCCCTTTTACTGCTGCTACTATTTGCACTCAAAGCTGTGGTTTGTTGACAAAAGAAGTCATGCCAAATCTTAGCAGGGCTGATGATTTGTTTTAGGTGGCATAGCCTAAGACTTAGAGAAGTTGCTAGGATTCATTTATATCCAAAGTCATGGCTGAATATTTAGCGGATTTCAACGATGTGGATGAGGCATTTCAATTCAATGACTGGCCATATTTATCTGAGCCAGAGTATGTAAATGAAATACTCTAAGATATCAGAGAGGATGAGGAGTACAAGAGGGGCATCAGGCAGAAGAGGGTGAACCAGCCACATGTACTTTGATGGGTGCAGTTTCCCCACATGGGTTTCTGGTTCACAGCTGCTAATGCTCTATCGATATGAGCTACCAATCAAGATGTGCCACTTTGTCCTTCTTCACATAATCAGTGGAGGTTGATCCTCTGCAGGTAGGATAGAGATAGGATTAGACTGCTATCGATTTGCACTATGGTAGACATTTTTTACAAGGCAGCATAAAACACTGGCTGAAACATTCTTGTGCAATACTGGACCAATAAAAAAAGTCCCTATTAGTCATTTAGACCCCAAATGATAGGAAAATAGGCCCCAGGTTTTAAAAGACCAGAATTACCCCTCGAGACATGTTCCCACTCACATACTCTTTGTCCTGCTACCAGCTGTGCCAGAGCGCCCAGAGGACCTGGAAGTCACAGCAATCACCAAGAACTCCATCTCCATTGCCTGGAGACCACCTAAGTATGATGGTGGCGCTGAGGTCACAGGATACATCCTGGAGTCTCGTCTAATCGGCAAAGACAAGTTCATCCAGATTGGTGGGGAGGACAAGCTGATGGACAGGAGATTTACTTACAGTGGGCTGAAGGAAGGCTCGAGCCATGAGTTCAGAGTCTCTGCTGTCAACCAGGTTGGAAAGGGCAAGCACTCCTTCTGCACCAAACCTATCCAGTGCAAAGAAGATCTAGGTGAGTTCACACAACCTCTCTTAATCCAAGGAAACAAGGACCTTCAAAAATGGGCAAAAGGAGGCCAGTCTGAAAATAGAGAAGAACAGTGACGATAAAAAATCTATATTTGATGTCATAAAAAATACTCAATGTCCTTTTAGCGCTTAAGTTTAAAGATGATCACCAAGTCAATGGTTTAGCTTTCATATGACAGATTTAATTTTGTTCACATCACAATTTTTTGTGAAGTTAATATTTCAGTCAAAATTCTGAAAATAATTTTTGATAATTAAATAAATCACAATTCATACTTGTAAATAGTCACATTTACTTACCCTGCTGTCGGGTCTGGACTCCCCATTAGAACCTCCCACTCTGGACCTGGACTTCAAGGACAAGATGATGGTGAAGGTAGGAGACACGTGCACACTGCAGGGCCGTTATTCTGGTAAACCGGCTCCCACCATCACCTGGACCAAGGATGAGGAGGAAGTTAAGGCAGGTGAGGAGATAAGCCTCCACCACACCACCAGACACCTGAGCCTGACCTTGGCCAAAGCCAAGCGAGAACACAGTGGGTGCTACTGCGTTACTGTGGAGAACAGCGTGGGAACACGCAAGGAAATCTGCAATGTCACTGTGGTTGGTAAGGAACATACCTGTGGTCTAGTCTGAGATAAAGCTTTGATGCTTGATGTGATCAGTGTATGGTGTATCTCATAATGATATTATATCTTCCTCCTTGCCTCAGACCGCCCAGAAGCTCCTCAGGGTCCTGTGGTGTTTGATGAGGTCTACAGAAACTACATGGTCATTTCCTGGAACCCTCCTCTCGATGATGGTGGCTGTGCCATCTCCAACTACATCATTGAGAAGAGAGACACCAACAGAGACTTATGGATGCCTGTCACCACTTCCTGCACCAGGACCAAGTGCAAGGTACAATCTATGGAAGATCACAAACTGGGTCAAGGGAACTTATCAATTACTTTGTTAATGTATTTCAATTTGTGGCAGTCTTAGTCAAGGTGCCTTTCATGGGATGCATAGCATTGTCTTGAAATGTGTGTATGACTAGAGGATTGCCCCAAAGCTGATACAGGTATGGAAAACTAGCCACTCATGGAAGATGGACCAGAAGTAAAGGATTTTAAAGACAAATAGAAAATTCATATTTTCTATGTGGCAGTTAAGTTGAAGATTTTTTGAATTACTTGTAAAGGATTAATAACCCAAATACCACATATAATAATTACATCTGTCCCAGGTCATAGTAGCTGATCAAAGCAACACTTTCTCCCTCAACAAATCACAAAAACAGTGAATCAGTTCAACTGGATCAGAGGTTTATCCAGAGACGTGTCCTCTCTCCTCCAGGAGACATGTTGAGTCTGAGCTGACTGCAGCATCCCCACCCTGATCAACAACACAGTGATACCACACCACTAAAGGCTGGCTTCATATGAGAGCTGCTCATTGGCTGGACATTCAGTGGTCATGAGGACTATTCACAGAGGACTGGGGAATAGGATCAATCACAGCATTGTCACATGATGACACATGGACTCTCAGACCCCCACCTTTGTTCAGGATGGTGGTTCCCTCTTCACATAGATGGTCTTTAACCCCCCTTTCAAACCAGCGTTCCTCCCTATCAAGGATGTGAACATCCTCATCTTTGACAGAGTGTCCACTGGCCTGTAGATGGTGGAGACTGTAGAGTCCTGGTCTGTAGATGATGGAGACTGTAGAGTCCTGGTCTGTAGATGGTGGAGACTGTAGAGTCCTGGTCTGTAG
>OMLC01101944.1:0-11418 GCA_900302585.1 Regalecus glesne | reverse complement strand
TCTTATTCTTAGTATTACCGTTGCCTGACATTATTGCCTTTCTTATATGTCTTTATTAAGTTTTATTCTGCCTGTCTACATTTGCCTCTGACGTAAAGTCTCTTTGAGTATTTAGGAAATTACTACTACTACTTCTGCTACTACTGCTACTACTACTACTACTAGTACTTCTACTACTACTACTACTACTACTACTACTACAAATACTATGATTATTACTACTACTACTACTACTACTACTATTACTACTATTGCTACCATTTAGAAAAGATAAATATGAGTTTGATTTGTTATTATTACTATATCAACTAAGTGCAAAAACATTTTTAATATTACACATTAATATATCTTAATATATTGCAAACCTCAAATCGGCACCTCTGATGGTACCACCATATTTTGAGCCAAATTAATATAGCAGCTTTAGATGTTCTATAAGTAATGACTGACCAAAATAATGTAACAATAACCAAGAGTTATCGAAACCTTCTTGCTGTATTATACTGTTTTTAACAATTGTAATGCAATCTATATGACATATGTGACGGACCAAAGCCTCTGAATTACATACAATAACCCATTCATATTTGTACCTGTTTTGCAGATCCTCCACTTCATCACTGACTCCAAGATGTTCCTCAGTAAAATCTGCATGGGTCAACATTGTCATTTGAGAGTCAATATCTGACCTCATGAAATCCTCTGACAAAGTCTCCATTGTTGCGAAGTCTTTATCAAATTTGCAACAAGCCGTCACCACAACTCAGCACTGCTCTGTTACATTTTAAGCAAGGCTACTTGAGTTGAGATTTCATGCTCAGCAGGATCTTGAAATAGAAAACTAGGCACCCCGTGTTTCATCTGAAGCATTCGCAACATGTGAGGCAGCTAATTTGTCATCAGTCTACACTGACTGACCCCTTGCATGTGAATTTTGAAAAAGTCATTTTTACTTAATTTCTGCTTCGTTCCAACTGAAAATGAACTGCAGCCCTAAGGAAAAGCATGCTGCCTACACAGTTCTGTTATTTTCTTCCAGGATCTAAATATAATCTGGTGGTGATAGCCCAGATCAAATGTCACGGATTTGTCTGCTGGACAGTTATGAGCAGATAAGAATGTTGAAAGAGAACCAAGTTGTGTAGAAAGGATGAGCAATCAAACAAATCCTCTACTCAGCTGTAGTACATACGACATGTACTAATGGGAAAAACAGAAAAAAGCAAACATTTGCTGTCTATTCACCCTAAAAAAATATCACATTAATACATAACTGTAGGTATTATGGTGGTAATCCTGATATTCAGCATTCTGAAGGTCTGCAGGCTTGATATATTTTTTTTAAATTTCCTTACTCTTGTGAAATTTCTGTTAAAATATAAAGGTTACAACTTTTTACGTCAGCCTTCTTGATACTAGCCTTAAGGGGAAATACAGTCTTTACAGAATAAGGGTAATGGACATGTCCGTATAAATTGGGTTTGTGGGAACATTATCTCATGGTGCAGGTCATCCTTAAATTATACAGTTTCAAAACATAAAACTGGGGGTTCCTTCACTGTGACATTGACTATTTGAATGACGCTCTAATGCGATGAGGTGCAGAAAACACACTACAACCCTCACATGAAAACTGAGATCACACAGCTCTGTTCCATACACATACGTAGCTCAACCTGTCTCACTAACAATCTTTGTAGGTCCAGTAGTCAAGAATCTGTCATGATAGATAGATAGACAGACAGACAGACAGACAGACACAGATAGATATAGATAACTGAGTATACATCAAAAGTACACATGCAAAGGTATATATTCAAATGCAAATTAACAAATACACACATAATTTTCCTGAAGTCCCCAGGGAAGTCAAGTGAAGTTATTTTTATTCGTATAGCCCAAAATCACAAAATAGTCCAAAAGAGGCTTGTGATCGGTGAAATATATTAATATACTCCACCCCTATCCTTAGACCCTCGATCTGAAGTCATTCTGAATTTAGACCCAGAGTACCTGAAAGGAAAAGCTTCAGTGATTTGACACTCAATTGGCATATAAAAACATCCAAAATTAAATAATATAATGAAGAAGGTAACAAGGTGCAACAAAGTAAATTAATCAAAATAGCATTAAAGCGTGAAGAGAACATTATTGAATTATAATTGAAGTGTGTGTGTATGTACACACGAAAGAATAAATACATATTCACATGTGGGGATAATGACCAAACGGATCTTTATACTTGAAGCTATTTGATTTTTCAGACATATTTTGAGATATGTTTAAAGTTATTTTCGCACAACTATTGGCAGTTTAAGTGCCATAATATACTAATCAGTGTTCTCTTCACTAAAATGATCAGAAATCCCAGCTTCATATCTAGGATATGTTGGTGATGTAGGCATATGGCAGCAGGCATGGGTGTAAGTCCATGAATACTGGGATGGCATCCAGCGCTTTATCTGTCCACCAAATCATTGGATTGGTGGTTGTGTCAGGAAGGGCATCTGATGTCAATTTTTGCCAAATCAGTTTGCGGATTAATAAGACCATATCAGATCAATCCAGGACTGGGTTGACAATGACTGGTATTAATGCCGTGCCCTCATGTTGGTATAGTTGTCATTTATTGGCTAGATATTTATCCCAAATTTTAATGATGCTGAATGACATACATCTTAATATACAATGATTTAGTCCTGGGGATGAATTAAGGCACATCAAATTGTTCCTGACCTTCATCCAATTTGCCATTGTAGGCATAAGGGGTGGCATAGCATTGTAGGGATTAGAGGATGCATAGCTCCGCCGGTAAATTGGTTGTCTGGTGATCAGAAGGTTGCAGGTTTGATAAACACTTCTGCAGAAAACATATTGAGGTGTCCTTGACCAAGAAACCGAATCCCTGATGGCTCCCCGGCCGCCACATGTTGACTGCTCACTGCCCCTATACAGTAGGATGGGTCAAAAGCAGAGAATTGTAAATTTCCCCTTGGTGGACTGATAAGGGGAAAATGTATTAATTCATTACTGATGCTCATTACATGACACCAAACTTCAAGTCTTGATATGCAACCAACAGTTTCAACAATATGGGTCATTCTGAACTCTTTCTCTTGCTATTATTACAGCAGAATTGCAGAAATTTAGTGTAAAGCATGTCGATTGGTGTCCACAAGATGGCAATGACTACGTACACAAAACCCTTTCTTGTATAGCCATTATTTTCAGTTATCATTTCAGAAATATTGAATTTAAATATGACATTTTAGTCTTAATAAAACGTATTTCGTTATTCTCCATTCCATCTGTGACATATAAAAGCCATAAGGAATCCCAACTCTGCAGTCAGACGACTGTCGTGGGTCAGGGTATTTAAGTACTATGGACCCACCGGAAGTGATGAACACATTTTTGCCAATTACGTCAGGTTTCAAATGAGGCTGCGTGACGACGTCAGATCCCTTAATGCTTGTGCTGAGCAGAGGATGGAGCCGAGGTAATGAATGGGATGGTAGCTGACAGGGACATTAGACATTGTTGAGGGGAGAGCTATCCGACGGAGTGTCAAGGGCGTAATTTGATGTCTGGAACTGGTGTAGACTAAAATGACAATCAGCAGTAAGATAAGGATGTTAGATATTCAGCATTCGCTGGTTAGACATACATTTGATCATTGAGTGGACTCCAGCACGATAGACGTAATGAGTGTTCGAGTATGCACTAAGTCGCACTCAGGCTGATGATAGAGATGAAACTATCCTGAGGAAACACAGCCTCCCAGTACAAGAGATGAGTAGCCTTTTAGCTTCATCTGCTCATTCTACCTGGAACAGTTAAACGTGTTAATACATGGTATGAGGTCAGAGCCAGCGGCTGAAAACAGTATTTCTGAACAGTGAGTGTATTTGCTCTTTTAAGAGGATTGCCAGAGTGAGTACTGAGCTTATTTTCCGCCCGGGACTAACCGTATGCTGCACAGCTGGACGTATTCAAATAGGTGTCTTCTCTGGACTGCACACACCAACTGGCAACGGAGGGTCGATGGCAAGCTAGCAACGAATGGATCAAGCTAGCTCATTTTGCAGGCTAATGAAGACTGTGTATTGCCTTGCAGATCTGGCTGAACATATCTTTTTACTTTGTGCTGCACGTATTGCACCACCCATCACCCCACAACAAAACCAGCAAATTCATGAACCCAAGCTCCATCAGACGATCACGTCTGCATTTATGAATATTCGTTGCTTTGCATGAGTATGCTTGAAGAATTCAATACATCTAGCTAGCATCGGGCAACGTAAGTGCTGATGTTTTGGAACGACATGCATGCACCGACATGTTTGTTTGGATGAGCGATGAACCAACACCCCATCATATCCAAGAACAGACCAACAAGCCTTTTCGGACCACACTGTGACTCCACCGTCAAGTCACAACCATTGACGCTGCGCACAGCAGTTTACTGGGAAAGGACAAAATACAGAAGCTAGCTTCAAGCCTGTTCACACCGCCCTCAGATACCACTGAAAGCATCATTTCGACTAAGTTAGCATCAAAATCCAACAAAATGGGGTATGTAACTTAAATCAGAATGCAATGTCAATCCTATGATTTCAGCCCTCCATGTTGATATATGTCCTTTTTAGATTAGTGGAGAATATTTAGTGAAAATACCTTAGCAGGGTTAGTTGATAGATGCCAATCTGACAAACATTGCTAGCTAAATGTTCATGGCTAGCTGTATGAAGTTAACATTTGTTAACCCCTGTTGTCTCAAAAATTAAAGGTATTGCAACGCAGATGTAGATTTAATGATACTGATTTATGGACATTTATAGGTAGTATATGAAGTGTGACGTTATGCCTGCCTATGGAGTAGGTCAGCATCTTCTCTTGGTTTAGATTTGTGGTATAGAGTAAGGCTATAACAGATAGGCCTATTGGTAATGAAGTGCCTGTCCATAATTAGAATTAGTCTTGACAGGGGATTAACGTACCATAAATCATGGCAAAAAATGCTGAAATGTCTGTAATGAGGGAGCCTAAATTTCACAAATGACAGTTAAAGCCCAAAACTCACCACCATCAACCATTAACAACAGTATAACTTTTCCAGTTTAGTGATGTGAATGGGATTGTTTTCCCTTGCTGTTAAGTAAAACTCTGGATATTAAGGGGATTAATTACTTAACTGGTGCCAAAATGCACCTTTCCAGAATAAACATCTCTTTTGCAATTTACTCATGTAATTTATGGAGACTGATCTGATCAAGAGAAGCTTGGTTCCTCCTAGCTGTTAGATTTCTGTTGTGATTGATTTGTTGGCATATTTTCCTCGAAAGTGAATCGTTTCCTTAAGCAATGGGCATCATTTGCAACAAAGCTAAAATATTAAAGCACATTCAAAAATCAGGTCCTCACATGAAAGAATGCATTTTCAAAGTAAGTGCTTTCAAAGTGATATTTAAAAATCTTCTGACTTTACAGCTGCTGTCTGGTATAATCACAGTATCACTTTCTCTTACTGTTAAGGGGATTATAACTTATCTTGTGCCACAAAGGGGAGAAACACTAATTTTAACCCTTAACACATGCAATGTGCCTCTAAATTCACATTCTCTCTTCTTGGCTGAACTGCTCACTAAGTATTCATTCAGCTATGTGGAGCACTTATCTAATGCAACAGTAAAACTTGAGCTTTCGAATGATGCTAGTTGCTTTTCTAGGCAATGGTGTTGGTGAGAAAAATAACTTTTAACTTACATCAAGTTTAGTTACAATGTGAATACAGCTATGCATCCATCTCCACACACATTTCTCTTGTTTCATTACTCATGAACTCATTATTGCATGTAAACATCACGAGAAAGAGTGGAGATGGAGTTTTGTTATATAGCCCCCCCCACACACAAATTAATGTAGTCTATTTTCAGATATAAAATTTGTGGTCAAAGAATGTGTGCACCTTGAAAGGAAATAGGCTCATGTGGAAATGTACACATGCACAAACACAGATCATCTCAAGTCACTTCAGATTAGTCAGAGTACCCAACCATCATGGTTCTGATATTGCCAGACTTCAGACAATTTCCCCTATACTATTATTTAAAAAACGGCTCTATTGCCAGAATTTTATGGAGAGATTCATGTCAAAAATAATTGTATAGACACAATCCGGTTTTCATTTGACATAATATAAAGCGTATGCAAGTTTTATAAGAAATGATGGGAGATCTGGAAAGCCAAGACTTTTCTGAAAGAAAGCAAAAGCATAAAAACTAAAAACATAGATCTTGTATACAGTCCTTATAATGACCACTGCTCACCACTACACAGTGTATATTGTATTTTACTCTTTACGTGCTGTGACTTTTTCTTGTGCACTGGCACTTCTCACAAGCTGTCTGTATTCATTTCTGCCCTCTCCCCTTCAAGTTCTCGGGCCAACTCATAATAAACTGCAATACTCAGGGGGCACTTAGGAGGGGACTGCATAACACTTACCTGTTCTTGTTCTCGCCTACCTGCTTTTCACTGTTGGTGGCTATTCTAAGTAACTTTACATTGGCCGTAGAATGTGGTGATGCTGAGGTGCTCAGTCTGTGACACTAGAGGGAGAGAGAAGAGAAATTATTGAATTTCATATGGAATACAAGGGAACTAAGGGCACCTCGGCCCGATGACTTAATTACACCAGTGTACTTACTCACATTTGAGTATGTACAATAAAGTGTACATACTCAAAGGAGTGTGTGGTACAAATTATTTTCTCTTACAATTGAAATGTTTATCCCATTGACTAAATAAATGTATGTCTTGAACATCAGTAATACCATCTAGTATATTTTATTCACAAGAAATTCAGAATATAATGATTTGCTAATATACATGGAAACAAGGATGGGCAGCTCCATAGCTCAATAGTAAAAGTGTATACCACCTGGCCACATGGTCAGTTTCTAGTTCCATTCCTGCTGGCAGCCTTTGTATGGCATACTCCTCTTTCTTTTACCTCTCTGCTGCCACTGTCTAATAAAATTGATATAATAATAATGATAATAATAATAATAAAAATGAAAATAATACTTGTTAATAAGGGGAATACTGGCACTTTCGAGCACTTATAATGACCAAGATAAGATCATAAAGTTTCATCTATCCATCCATCATCAATGCTTATCTGAAGTTGGTTCACAGGGCCGTGCTAGAGCCTATCCCAGTGCTCAATGGGCGAAAGGCTTTGACAGGTCATCACTCCATCTCAGGGCAGGCACAGCCCTGAGAAGGAGTGATGACCTAAAGCTATTTGCCAATCCTGAACCACAGCCTCTGGCTCATTACTTACAAAGCACGCACTCAACCCATGAGCTACTATGACCCTAAAACCAAAAAGGCATACTTTCCTCTTACCAGTAGTGAGAGGAACCCACTTCAACCCACTTTGATAAGTGGGTTGAAGTGTCCTTGAGCAAGACACTGAACCCCTAACTGATCAAGCCCTGTAATGGAATAGTGACCTGTCCAGGGTGTTTCCCCACCTTTCACTCAATGAGTGCTGTGATTGGCTCCACCATGACTGCACCACCTAACTGTGGCTGATGATGGATGTTTAGATAGATGTTCAAGAATATTAATAAATCCATGAGCATATATTAATCTAAAAAAGGAAATGAAAAAATCATTACAAATATTGAATTATAAATGATTTGATTGTTAACTTTAAAAAAACTGCATCTTGGTAAAGTCAATTCTGTGTGGTTATGTGATAGTCTGAGGGATGTGTCTGTAATGTTCTTCAGGATGACTGCTTCCTTGATTGTTTTGATATAAAGTCTTTGATTGTGTTATTTTATGACAGTTCTTGTGTGTAGGAAAAACATCACCCGACAAAGGCCCTGTGTGAGCACTCTTAACCAATCTAAACCATACAATGTGTTGCACACTTGTCCTGCAAGCTCTCATACTAATTAATGTCAATAAGCCTACATACTTTTGATGAGTGTTGTCTTTGCTAGCTGTCAGATTTAATCGTTTGTCAGTGTGCCATACAGGGGGAATATTTCTAATGATGATATAATCATGACATTTGAGACAACCAGCCTAATGGATTACCCTGAATTAATGTACCTTGTGATTCTGTTTTGACTTTTGACCCCCAAAGATTGAGAGCCACTGTATTATGCTAGTGTGTTGCCAAACAACAATTAGCATAGCTTTTATGAAGTCAGCTTACAATTATCATAATTATCCATCCATCCATCATCAACTGCTTATCTGAAGTCAGGTCATGGGGCCATACTGGAGCCTCTCTCATTGTTCATTGGGTGAAAGGCAGGGAAACATCATGTGCAGGTCGTCACTCCATCTCAGCACAGGCATCGTTATTATTACCATGTCATGTGTCATGTTGTGTCATGGTCAACCTCTTATCCAAAGTTGGGTTGTGGAGCTGCTGGTGCCTATCCCAGTGCACATTGGGTGAAGGATGGAGAAACATCCTAGATAGGTCACTATTCCACCTCGGAGCAGGCGTGAGGGGATTACGGCTGGATGCCCTTTCTGATGCCCTTCGGTGGGTTTGATCCCACAGCCTCTACTCATTAGTCCCTGAAATGTGCATTCTATCCCTGAGCTAACACAACCCCATGGTTTAAAAGTGCTCAGTAAAAATTTTAAATTAGTTCTAAAATGAACAGTGAAACAATGGAGGGAAGCTAGGGATGGGGTGATGTGATCTGTTGAAGCCAGTAAGAAGAAGAGCTACTGCATTCTGAACTAGCTGGGGATGAGAGAGGGACTTTTAGTTTAGGGAGTTAGAGCAGTCGAGTCTAGAGAAGATAAGAGCATGAATGACTTTTTTCAGCTCAGAGTGTGAGAGCATGTACTTAATTCTGGAGATGGTTCTTATTTGAAGGAAGCAAAACTGAACATTTTCTTTAAATCTGTGATTCAAAACTTATATCCATGTCATGCAGTACAAAATAATGTTTGATAAAGTGAAAGACCCTTGAAAACATTTGATAAATCATTAAAGAGGTGGGCTATTTCATTCTTTTGATGTTTCACTGGGACAGAGGGCCATTTTTCCATTGTTCGGCCTTTTATGCTGTCCAGACATATTCAAGAGTAGATGGAGCCTCTGTCCCCCATAGTCGAAGTGAAAGATCTGGAGATAGCCTCAGCCAGTGTTTATAGACACATGGTTCCAGCTGTCAGTTACCTGTTAGCTTGACTCTGAGCAAGGCAGCATGAGGAAGAAATTAAAATGTGACTGAGGTCAAGCAACCGATAGTCATTGATCTTTTTTTTAAATACAAACACACACAAACACACATATCTGAGTAAAACTAGCAACACAAAGGTCTTCTGTACATGTATTTTTAGAGTTTTTGCCAAACTGTCCTCCTTCCCCCTTTGAGTGGGTTAGTTGGTAGGAACATACTGGGATCTGATTGGTTGAGGGACCATGTGAGAAAACTGAGAGTTGGATGCTGTCCACAGTCCATAACAAAACCGGAGTCACATGGTAGTTGCCATGGCGATGTGGGGTTATTTTCCTGAGTATAGTAAGCGCAGGCTGCGACCAGCAGTTTTGACTGAGTGGGGGCCTTCAGCTGTTGTGAGATTGTGTTGTTTCATTCACGTTTTTCAGTGTATTGTTCTGGTGTGGGACTTGTCAGTTAAGTATGATAGCTTTAGCATCTAAATGAAGAATGGCTGTGTATGGATGACAAGCATCCATCTTTAAGGAAAACAGCTGTTGTTTTTGGTATATATATGTGTATATATATATAGTTGTGATTTTTCCGTAGTAAGGAGCTGAGATTTTTTTAATGAATTTGTAAATAAGTGAGAATGTGTTTTCATCCTATTGACATCATATTAGCATTCACTGTCAATAGTGCCAGATTATTGCATTTATCTTAAAGCTGCATAAGGGAATTTCTACCTAGTCATGACAAAAGAAGCAGCACACTGAGATTCCCTTGATTTTGTTTCGTGTTACTTGTATGATGTAAGAAAATAATCATTGATTGTGGCTTCATTGATTGTGGTTCCTTACTGAACCCCATAGATACATTTATGAATGGACTCTTAACTTTGTTAAATTCAAGTAATTTTGCATTGAAGCTCCCTGAAATCTTTTTTTGAGGGAATGACTAAGAGAAAAGATTGATTCAAGAACACTGATATAGACTTTGTTGATATGAAACATGATTTAGGTGACTAAGTGTCATGCACTTATAAAGAACATAACTGGAAGCTACACCAAAAAAACATTTTACAGTCAGACAGCACTCTGTATGCGTTACTTTGCTATTTGCATCTGTGTGTGCATTTGCATGTATATGCATGTGTGTATGTGTGAGTGTGTCTATATTTAAGGGAGAGCAAGAATTTATCTGCTGGTGGTTAAGTGGAAAATTGCTGATTTGATAACATCTGTGGTCAGATTCCTGCGTCATACCACTTGTTATTGAGACAAGTCATTGTAATTGCATGCTACAATACCTTTCATTGTGGAAGGGATTATGGGCTAACAATCACCACACACAGACACATACTGGCTCAGGGTTTGATTGAGGCCCCACTGCCCCAGTGATGGTGTAAAATATAAAACTCATAGACAGAATATGGTCAGTATCCCAAGATGGAGAGGGTGTAGACTTAATAACCATCGATTTGAGCATTTTATGATCCATTGATAATGCTATTTTTTTGGTTTGAATCAGTGCTCTAAGCAGCATTTAGCTATAAATTATGTTAAATTCTACAATATTCAATATTTATTTTCCCTGATCATGTTGCAGCCTAGCTAATGTTGTTTTTATTAAGATCAAGGCAAAAGCAAGATTTAAATTCACTAATTCCCCCATTTTTACTTTTGACATCCTAGCTATCTAAGCTTGCATATCTTAAGGTATATCATATCATAGGCTGTTTACTCTATATAGTTTCAATATATTAAATGTTCTTACTCTGAGCAACAATGACATTTACATTACAAAGTGAAAAAAAATGTCGTTCATACGACATACTCTGAAAATAGATGATTGGCTCTTTTTGGCTCACCACACATTATTCAAAATGAGATTGTATTGAGTCTATTCATGCCAGGCCAAATTACAATAAATTTTCAACGACATGTTGCCACAATTATATTATCTATTTAGCAATGATTTAAGATTTTGAAATAATACTTACATCTCCCTAGTCAGCAGATCTTAAGCAGAGGTTGTTGGATTTTTGTAAATACTGTGTTTTTTAGAAGAGTTTTTGTTGTGATAGTAGAATAGATAGAATGGAAGAGATTGTCATATTTACTACACAACCAAGACTGGTGGAATCAATTGTCTGCATGTAACCCATTCTATTGTACAGCAGCAGTTAGCACAGCTGCTGTACAGCACTCAG
>OMLC01101928.1:0-10773 GCA_900302585.1 Regalecus glesne | reverse complement strand
CTCACATGGGTATAAGGGTTAGGTTGGATAAAGTATTCTGGGTTCACTAGTGTCCCCCTCTGGGTCGTCCAGGCCTCTTGGTTAAGTGAAGGGAAAGTACTCTGCTTCATTCTCCTCTGACAGCCAAGCACTGTGCTTTCCCCACCACACCATGATGTGTGGACTAGTGAGGGCTAGTGGTCATGTGACTTGGAGGAGACACATGCTACCACTTCCTCCTTCCTGTTGACGTTCTAGAGGGGCATCAAAGAGAATGACCCAGCAGTAGGACACTTGGGGAATTCAGGTGGGGAAAAAGGGGATACAATTTAGAAAAAATAAAATCAAAACTAAAACAAATCTCTTAAGCCCTCCAAAATACTGGCACAGTCAATTTTCTCTTCGATTGCCATTTCCTTCATTCACAATATATAAGTGCCACTTTACAAATGGAGGCGGCACGGTGGATCAGTGATAGAGCGTGTGCTTTGGGAAATGACAAACCGGATGGTATTGATTTGAACCCACCGCAGGGCAGTAGGCAGGGCATCCGGCCTTAATCCTCAACACTCCATCTAAGTCCTGTTCCAGCCCTTCAATGTCAAGACTAATCATGAAAATGGACCTCACTCCCTTTAAAGATAAAGGACTGAACATAATCTGTTTTGTGTCATTTACAGATATTATCAAGATGTCAGGAAATGTTGATTTGTAAAATTTAACATGGACTGACCGAATGACAGATTTCAAGCAAACACCCAATATCACTAACACACAGTTAAGGAAAGCTAAGTTTATTTGTCTCAATATAAGCAGAGTTTGGTGTAAACCTCTACCAAAATTGATAAAAGGGATATTTTCTCAATTTGAGAAATTGAGCATGTTAACTCGAAGACAGATTTGGACAGTTGGATGTTTGTGTGGGTGGTGGGAGTGTGGTTGTGCATCGAGCTGGTGATTGAACAAGGCTGTGCATTGTAGGAGGAGGTGAAGGCGCGCTACCTCTGGGCAAAACCAATGATTCTTGCTCTCTCTCTCAGTTGGATATGATTTAGCAATTGAAATGTTCTACGGCAGGGAATTAAGATTTACAGGCGGCTTTGGTAAAGTGCAGTGATGAAAATGTGCGGACTTTATAGGAATTGATAGTTAAACAATGTTGAGCCAAAACATTATGATCACCTGCCAAGTTTGCTCTTGGTCCTGTGTGGGGCACCTAAACAGCGGTGACCGCACCAAGGTGTGGACTCTACAAGACCCCTGAGGGTACTCTGTGGTGTCTGGTACCAAAGCATTTGCAGCAGATCCTTCAAGTCAGATATTTGGGAAGAGGATCTGTTGTGGATCAAACTTGTCCATCCATCCATCCATCCATCTTCAACCACTTATCCGGTGTCGGGTCGCGGAGGTAGCAGATTTCAGCCGGGACCTCCAAGCTTTCCTTTCCCTTGCAACATCCACTAGCTCTGATTGGGGGATCTCAAAGCGTTCCCAGGCCAGTGTGGAGATATAATCCCTCCATCTGGTCGTTGGTCTACCCCGTGGCCTTCTCCCAGCTGGACGTGCCTGAAAAACCTCTTTTGGGAGGTGATCAGGTGGCATCCTTACTAGATGCCCGACCCACCTCAACTGGCTCCTTTCTATTTGTAGGACCAGTGACTCTACTCCGAGTCCCTCACGTATGTCTGAGCTTCTTACCCTGTCTCTAAGGGAAACACCAGACACCCTCCTAAGAAACCTCATCTCAGCTGCTTGTATCTGTGATCTTGTTCTTTCAGTCATGACCCAGTTTTCATGGCCATAGGAGAGAGTGGCCACAAACATTGACCGCTAGATCGAAAGCTTTGCCTTCTGGCTCAGATCTCTCTTGGTAACTATGGTTTGGTAAAGGGAGCGCAATACTGCTCCAGCAGCTCCAATTCTCCTGGTCCAACTCATGCTCCCCTCACTTGAGAACAAGACCCCCAGATACTTGAACTCCCTCACTTGGGGTAAGGACTCATTCCCTACTCGGATTGGATAATCCTCTGGTGTCCTGCTTAGAACCATGGTCTCAGATTTAGAGGAACTAATCCTCATTCCAGCTGCTTCACACTCAGCTGCAAACCGATCCAGTGAGTGTTGGAGGTCAGAGACCGATGATGTCAACAGAACCACATCATCTGCAAAAAGTAGTGATTTAATCCCAAATTCACCGAATTGCAAACCCCTCTAAAACGCACTGTCTAAAAGTCGACAGTGAGTGTCGGGTGTTTAAGAAAGAATGGACGCCTAAATACTTTTTTACTGAAGTCCAAGGCTGTTCGTCTTATTTGCCAAGAAACCTTTGCGGTTTTAAAAGAATACAACATCAGCCGTCACTCTTCCACCAAGCATGCTAATTACACCAGCAACTTTTCAACACAAGAACGTATGGCAAGTTATTTACTGGCATTCAAAGTAGCAAAAGCAAGCAATCCTTTCTCCAAAGGGGAGTTTCTTAAAGAGTGCATGATAGAGACAGCAAGTATTTGATGTCCTGAGAGCAAGAACACATTTGAAAACATTAGCTTATCATGCAGGTCAGTGATTCACCATATTGAAGTAATTGACAAAACACTTAACTAGCCAGCTAAAAAAAGAAGTTGAGTCATTTACATTATATTCTTTGGCACTGGACGAAAGCAATGATATAAAGGACACCGCTCCGCTTTTAATTTTTATCAGAGGGATTAATGAGAATTCCGAGATAACGGAGTAATTTTTGGAGATGGAGTCCCTGAAAGGAAAACCACGGGGAGATGATTTTTTACAACAGCATGTCAGCAGTCATAGAGAGTCAGATGTGACCTTGGAGTAGGCTCTCCAACGTTATCACAGATGGATCACCAAATCTGACCGGCAAAAAACATCGGAATGCTTAAAAGAATTCAGGACAGGGTGAAAAAGGACCACCCTGACCAGCAGGAGATTTTCCTACACTGCATAATTCACCAGGAAGCACTTTGTAAATCCCTGCTGCAGCTTGACCAAGTAGTGAAGCCACTTGTGAAACTCGTTAACTTTATTCGAGCGAGGGGACTTCACCATCGTCAGATTCAATCTCTTAAAGAAACTGACTCTGATCACATGGACTTACTTTACCATTCTAATGTACGCTGGTTTAAGTTTGGGGAAAGTATGTCAGCGTCTGTGGGAGCTCAAACAGGAGATGATTTCATTTTTGAAGCCACTTGAGAATACTCAAAAATTTCCTGAGCTGAATGACACAGATTGGCTTTGTGATTTAGCTTTTACTGTGGACATACGGACACACATGAACGAGCTGAATGTGAAGCTACAAGGGAAAAAACCGTTAGTGCATGAAATGCAAGCAAGCGTCAAAAAGCCTTCAAAACCAAGCTGGTTTGATTTTCGAAGCAACTGTCAGACAAGTCATTTTCTCATTTCCCTACACTGGTTACGTTAAAAGAGGCCCCCCAACATGAGATTAAAATATAGGAAATCACAAGATGACCTGCATGAGGAATTCTGCCGTCGGTTTTGGGATTTTTGAAAAAAATTGACAGGGCACTAAAGCTGGTGTCATGTCCCTTCTCACAAGACCCGGAAACGGTGCCACGGGAGTTGCAGTTGGAACTGATTGATCTCCAATGTGACATGGTGTTAAAGGACAAGTTCACTCCCTGAAACTGGAAGAGTTTTATACTTCATTAAGTGCAGCCACATTTCCAAATATCCTGAAGATGGCACAGAGTATGCTGGTGTTGTTTGGCTCTACGTACGTGTGTGAACGGACCTTTAGTGTGATGAACATCAACAAAGCACCCCATAGATCCCAGATGAGTGATGAACACCTCAGATCTGTTCTGAGAATTGCTAGGGGGCGGCATAGCTCAGTGGGTAGAGCGGTCGTCTAGCAATCGGAAGGTTGCAGGATTGATCCCTGGTCCTGCATACAGCATGTTGAGGTGTCCTTGAGCAAGACACTGAACCCCTAACTGCTCCCCGAATGCCATATGTTGGCAGCTCACTGCTCCTATACAATAGGTTGGGTCAAAAATGCAGAGAAATCCAAATTTCCCCTTGTGGGACTGATAAGAGAATCATTCTTTCTTTCTTACAACAGGATTAACACCAGACTTCATTACACTGGCTAAAATAGGTGATCAACAACAATGTTCCCATTAAAAATTATGCTAATACTTTAATACTTTAATAAATGCAGTTTTAATGCTTTTTTTCTGTTTATGTTTAATATGTACTGTTAGTAAATGCAGTTTTTATATGTATCGTATCTTGTGCTGACTCGGCCCATCTGTCAAATTTTAAAAGTCAATGTGGCCCCCGAGCCAAAAGGCTTGCCCACCCCTGGTTTAAGCCCTGCCTCCTGCAACTAATCCAATATTTACAGATGTGGAACTACCTGGCTGGCTAGTTGTTTGGTATTTTGGTATATTACGTAAATTCCAAACTGAAAATTGATCAACATGATCAATTTGATTTCGACTTTTGAAATCAAAAGTAAGACGATCAATATTTCCAGTATTCCAGTATCATTTTCTTTAAATTTCCCTTCACCCTTACTCTTCTCATGTGTGTTTAGCGTACTTTACTAGTAGTCTGCAGCTGCGCGATGTGACACACCTAAATGTTAAATGGACTTGTTCTTATGTAGCGCTTTTCTAGTCTAACGACCTCTCGGAGCACTTCACAATGAATGCCTCATATTTACCAAGCTACACGCCTGGGATACGAACCCGCAACACCCGATCCCAGGCGTGCGCTCTACCCACTGAGCCCCCGTGGCACACCTAGCTTACTGCTGTAGTCAGAGACGTCGGAGAAACGACAGAAGTGGAGAGTTCTTCCCTGAAGTCTCGGGTGTAGAACCCTTTTGCTTTCCTCATGAATTACCTAAACAATAGACATGTCATTGACCGAAAAACTAGTATTGATACCACTGCCAAGTCATGAAATTTAACCCTTTTCAGTATTTTACTGAAAGAAGGGGAAACAGTCAAATATCATTATTATGCTTTGATGTATTAGTGTAGAGTCCACTGAGGCAAACTTTTAGTTAGTGACAACGGGCCATACAAATAAAATGGACTTGCCTTGACTTTATCTCAAACCTGGGTGTAAATAAAATGGAGCAATGGGATTCATTGTAAAATAACAAAAAATTCAAAGTAACTAAAATAGCAGCATATTATCAACCTGTGCAGTAACACATCCAACCTATCCTAAGTCTCAGTTCTGAATTAATGTATGTGTGTGTGTGTCGGTCAAGAAAAATATTTCCAGCCCAGCTATCAAGCTTTATGTTTATTACGAATAACTTTTCTTTTTCACGATGCAAAACAGATTTGTACATATGAAGCAATAAGAAATGCCATTCAAGGCATTGAGATCTTTGATAAAATGCAGAGCGTTATTAGCCAGCCTCACATGGCAGCATAACTGGCTTGAATGGTGTCTAGACTGTAGTCCTAGGAGGGCTCACTGTCTTCCGTTTATTTCTCAGTCCCTTTGCTTTGTTTAGATTTTCAGCCAAGAAAACGAGGCTGCGGACCATGAATACAAGGGGCCAAAATGAGTTTTCTCAGAAGGATGGCTCTCTTATCTCCCTCCGAGCTAAGGTGGGAGGTTCAGTCATCCATGAGGGACTCGGAGTAGAGCCGATGCTCCTCCTCCTAGAAAGGAGGCAGTTGCGGTTGTTAGGGAATCTAGTATGGATGCCACCTGGTCACCTCTCTAGTGAAGTGTTCTAGGCATGTTCTGCTGGGGGGAGGCCATGGGGCAGACCAAGGACCAGGTGTAGGGATTATTTCTCCATTCTATCCTGGGATCACCTTGGGCTCTACCAGTTAAACCTGCTTGATGTGGCCGGGAAAAGAGAACTTTGGGGTCCCTTACTGGAAATGCTATTGTCATATTTTATGCTAATGTAGGGGGATAGCTCAGGGGGTATGGTGGCCATCTACTTATCAGAGTCTGGTGGTTTGATCCCAGGTCCCTGCAGGAAGTGTGTTGAGGTTGAGAGTAAATTCCATCGGCCTTGGTTATGTAGTTCATAAAACAATTCTATTCTATTACAATATTTCACAAAAAAAGGAAAAAAAGTGCCAATGCTATCTTTATACAGTAATTCGGAAATATTAAATTGGCCAAATCTCAGCGTAAAATCACGTTTGTGACCTCGCTATGTAGAGAAGCATGTGTACATTAATTAATTTCCTCTTTGGATTTTGTAATGATGGCGTCAGTTGTCGTATTTTCAGAGACAATATAAACACTCTGGATTCATTCAAAGAATCATCGGGGTTGCCAATTTGAACGAGCTGACATCAGAGCAGAGAGACTCGGAGAGATGTGGATTATTTGATGGCTTAAAAATACTTCTTTACATTTCGGCTAAAGTACGACAAGTTATGTAATAGTGTGTCCTACAAGAAAGACATTATAACACAACCGAACTGAAAAGGCAGGCTTTGAATCATATGCAGTACAGTGCCATTACAGTGGAAAGGGTTTTCAATCACTTTGTATGTCTCCCATGGTAAGAACAGGGCAATGAACTTGTCAACTGTCCCTGTTGGTCTTTCAATTTCTAGAAAAGCTTGCGATCTTTGTTTGACAGATGTATGGCCAGAATTGAGGTGTTACCTTCTTTTGCAAGACACGCTTTAAAATGGCTCCTGCACAGTGGGGCTGCTGTGTTAAGGGGCTTTGCCTTTATGTCCACGTCAAAGCCGAAATGTCTCCGTACTCCACTTTGAGCCCCCTCTTTGTCAATGAGTTCTAATGTTGCTGAAGCTGCTGCCATCTCTTCAAGTTTAGTCTCTGAACAAAACAAAAAGTGGCCACTCTCTCCTCCATTGTGCTCCTCTCTTACTGCTTACTGCAGCTTCCTGCAGCATCACAGAGACCATTAGTGGAATGTCAGCGCTCTCAGCATTGTGCTCAAAGAGACAGGTTTCAAGCAGCCACTATCTTCATAAAAGTACCATTTCAAAAAATAAATTACAAAGTCTGGAATTGGACCTTTTGAAGACTAGTAAGATGGTACTTTTCCAGTGCCGGTTTGCAGGCCACACTACACATGGGTATCATACGCCTCATCGAGGAACATTTCAAATATGGCAGGGGATGGGCCTCTAGTGGTGTAGGGAGTTAATGCACCTGTGTTCAGTTCATCTCTGCGTCATGCGGTTGGGGGTTCGAATCCCGGCTGCGCCGTTTCCAACCAAGGCTGGAGGTCCAAAGGCAGTGGGGCTTAATTGGCATAATTCCCCACCTGAATTCCCAGGGTTGCCTACGGCTGAGTCTTGTTGCTTTGATGCCCCTCTAGAACATCAACAGGAAGGAGGAAGTGGTAGCATGTGTCTCCTCCAAGTCACATGACCACTAGCCCTGACTAGTCCACACATCATGGTCTGGTGGGGAAAGCACAGTGCTTGGCTGTCGGTGAACAAACTGAGAGTATTTTCCCTTCACTTAACCATGAGCCCCCGGATAGCCCAGAGGGGGGCACTAGAGAACCTACACCCCTTTTTCCAACCTAACCCCTATACCCATGTGAGGCTTAGCCAACTAGGCCTCATTAACTATGGACCACCGGCCATGGTTGGAAACGGTGCAGCTGGGATTCAAACACGCAACTGCACGATGCAGAGATGCGCTGAACATAGGTGCCTTAACCCCCCTACGCCACCGGAGGCCACACTGTTAATGTTTTTGTTGGTAATAAATTATTTAATTTCCTGAAGGATGAGAGATTATATCATGTGGATCCCTGGATAAGAAAACATGTCTAAGAAACCTATTCAAATAAACTTAAATGGCGGACAAACAGAGGGTTGACATGGCTCAGTGGCTAGAGTGGTCATCAGGCAATCAAAAAGTCACAGGTTTGATCCCGGCACCTGCAGAGAAGTGTGTCAAAGGTGTCCTTGGGCAAGATGATCTTCCCTTAATTGCTCTGCCGTCTGATAGATTATTGAGCTATTGAGCCGAAATCCACGGTGTATCCGTGGATTTCAGACTGAGATGAGCTCCAGTTCCTCTGCGACCCGGTTTTGGATAAGCGGTTGACAATGGACGGACGGCAGGCTGACTAACTAGCCAAATGGCTAATCATGATCTAGTGTCAGCTGGCTGCTTCCCTGCTGTAAATTTCTCCTGGCTCTCATGCAAATGACTATTTGTGTATTTTGGATCAGTTTTTTGACAGAAAACCACATTTCATAGCAGGCGAGATGTCTGTTGTTGTTGTTGTTGTTGTTGTTATCCTTATTACTATCATCATCATCATCATCATCATCCTCATGAGTCTACTCATAAGAAGATTCGTGATTAGATCCCCAGATCCATCAAAAAAAACCATGTTGAAGTATCCTTGAGCAAGATACTGACCCTCTAATTGCTTGGGACAAAAGATGAATATTAGCCTGATGGCTGAATTTGGTGTATTTACACTCTAACGGTTCAATTATATGCCTGATCCCTATAAAAGAGATTATCATCATCATCAGCCTCATCATTGTGACTGTTATTAGGATTGTTCTTGTTATTATTATTATTGAAAGAAAACACACTGGGAGATTTGAAACATGAATATTACAGCTGGAAAAGGTAAAAGGAGAAAGAAAGTGCTATTAAGGGAGGAATGAGGGGTAATAAGAGAATTATTTCAGGTTTCAATGTTGAACAACTTTTTTTTCAGCACAAATGCAAAATATATCCTCAGTGTCAACCATTAAGTCAAGTCAAATTTATTTTTATAGCCCATCACCACAAATAAAAAATAACTCAGTGGGGTTATTAATTTTCTGTGATTCAATTCCACGTTTTAAAAAAAAAAAACTTTAAAAAAATCATTGACATTTACCATATGCTGTAATTTCATCATTTTTATAAATGTGAGAAAAAAATCAGAATCAGTTTATGGGCCATGTAGGTTTTCACAAAGATGGAATTTGATTGCAGTGTCATGAATTTCACAGGTACTGCTCGTAGAATGTGAACACAGCAGCACAACAATCTTCCAATATACACACAAGGATTGACTACTTACAAGCAGAAGTAGGAGGTGATAAAACAAAATGGTGCAGCGAATATATTAAAGATACTGAAATAAATGTTAGCAGGTTACTTAGATGCCTGAAGTAGATGGACATGACAGATGGTACAGGTATACATACAGAGCAGAATATACTGGGAGGCTCAGTGGTATAGTGCACAATCCGGTAACTGACCAGTCAGAGACTGTGGGCTCAAACCCACTGTGGAAGATTATCAGGAAGGGTATCCAGTCTTAATCCCCCCAGTTCAATCTAAATCTGTTTCCACCCTCACAACATGGGGACTAATTATGAGATTTAAAATGGACCTCTCTATCAACAAGATATAATAATAATGAGACTAATGATAATTAAAATAATAACTTTTCACTTATCAGTCCCACAAGGGAACATTTTCAATTCTCTGTATTTAACCCACCCTGTTGTATAGGAAGAGTAAGCAGCCACCACTACATTCCCTGGGAGCAGTTAGGGCTTCAGTGTCTTGCCCGAGGATACCTTAATGTGCCTTCTGTAGGACCGAGGATTGAACCTGCAACCTTCCAAACCCCACCCAAACACTCTACCCACGGAGCTATCCAGCTTAACAATGTCGAGTGTTCATTTGAATGACAGAACGTGAAAAGAAACTGTTTTAATCGCTGGTTATTTTCTATGTGCAGTGCTCTGTAGCGCCTACTAGCGGGGAGGGGTCCGAATAGGTTGTGAGCAGGGCTTGATGACTCTGCAGTGCTCAAATCAAATATTTAATACAGAAAGTTAGATTAAGGATTCTTTTACATTCAATAAGCACTCCAGTTGTTATTCTGAGGCCAGGTAGTTCAGGGCATCATTAACTTTCAGTGTTGATCTGATACTCGGTGGTCCAGCTGAAAATGAATTACCTATCTTTCCATTGCGAGTCGAAGATTACAAATGGCCCTCGGGCCAAAATCAATCTAATCTTGGCTTATGGTCTTATTTGTCCGGTTACTTCACTATGACTCATTGCTACAAAAATCTTGCGTAGAAAGCAGAGGTCTTGGGTAAAATATTTACTTCTTTTCATTGAGGGACACAAATCCACCTGGCATATGCACTGCATTTTCTCACTGCACCGGACCAATAACTATGAAATTAAACTCCGACCGATTATCCTGAAAATGCTGGTCGATGGACTCTTCCCGGCAGGCTTATGTTCCAAACATTCGATTCATTTTGGCATCCTTGATAATACGCTGCATAGAGTAGGACAGTTTTATGGGGGAGTAACACTGTCCTCGGATGCTATGAGTCAGACGAATGGGAATGTATCTTAACAAATTAACGACAAGTGTGATGGGCAGGGGTTACCATCCTTCTGGATGCCAGAGTCTATTTAAGCTTCACAAGCCAAAGTCTACTGAATCATCAGATATAAAAGTCATCATACTGTTAGAGTTAGCAGAATGAATGGTAAATGAAGCCAAAATCTTACTTTCCTGTCTTTCGTTTTTGCTACTGCCCGTGATGCCAAACGTGCCGGCCATTTGCCAGCAAAGACACATGTGAGAGGCACTTTTACAACCAATTGGTATGCAGCTGGTGTGTTGCCTACTCAACTGTCTCTCTGTGTTGCGGAGTCTTGTAAACACTAGTCATTTAGGCAACACCACCAGCTTTTCTGCCCGTTCTACCTCTCTACTTTGCAAGAGAAGCATGCCTCTTGTGGAATGGATAGGTTCAGTCTGCAATGAGTAATTTCCTAGTC
>OMLC01101917.1:0-12811 GCA_900302585.1 Regalecus glesne | reverse complement strand
CTATATTTTTCAATCCATTAACACCTACGTTCAAAAGAGAGTGACATGGTATTAGATGAAAAATAAGAACACACATTTTTGCTTTGCACCCAAAGAGAATAACTAATTTGAAACTATTTTATTCTATATAAAGTACCTGTGGGAGCCATGAAACCAGAGTCAAATTCTATGGATGAAAATCTACATGGCCAATAAACTGATTTGGATTTCTAACTAATTTGAACAAATTTAAAATCCTGGTTACTTTAAATTCTAATTGAAACTGTTTTAGTGCAATGTCTTTGTGCTCCAAACTAGAGCATTAGTTCACAAATGTTTCACGCTACCTCTAAAACCAAAGCATCAAAGTACTACCAACAAGGTGCCAACTAAGCTACAGAAAAATCCCAATGACTAACAAGAGTGCACACATACATACACACTTCTGATAAGCTACAATTTCTCATTGTGACAAAAATAAAAATAATACAATTGATAAGCAGGAAAAAAATGGATCCAATGCTAAATATATGCAGGCTAAGCAACACCAACGTGCCAAGACACAGAGTCTACAAGACCCCTGATGTTGTCCTGGGGTATCTGAGACCAAATCAGCAGCGGATCCTTCAAATTCTGCAAGTTTTCCAGTGGTGCTACTGTAGATCAGACTTATCAGTCCAATACATCCCATAGATGCTTTATCAGATTGAGATCTGGCAACTACGGAGGCCAGGGCAATACCTTGATCTCTTCATCATGTTCTCAAATCATTCCCAAACAATGTATGAAGTGTGGCTGGGTGCATTATCCTACTAAACCGGGCTACCCACCATTAGAGGATACCCCTGACATGAAGGGTGAACATGGTCTACAAAGATGTTTAGATAATTGGCACATGTCAAGTTGATATTCACATGAATGGCCAGATCCAAGTTTTCCCAGCAGAATATTTCCAGGAGTATCACACTCCCTCCACCAGCTTCTCTCCTCCCACAGTGCATCCTGGTGCCATTACTTCCCCAAGCAAGTGGCACACACATACAAAGCTATCCATGTGATCCATGTGCTCAGGATGTACCACAGTTCACTGAGCACACTGAGCTGTGGCATCATATCCAGGGAGTCCTCTTAGTTATTGGTTCAGCTATGTGGATGACACCTGGCTTAAGATTAAATCCCAGGACGTACCACAGTTCACTGAGCACATTAACTCAGTGGACGCCCACATCAAATTCACAAGGGAGGATGCTTAAAATGATGTGTTGGCTTTCCTATATTGTGAGGTTAAGATTGGTGTTGGGGGACAGTTGATTGTAAGCGTGTACTGCAAACACACATATGCGGATCAGTATTTACGGTTTGACTCCCACCACCCCCTGGAGCATAAACTGAGAGTCATCAGGACTCTGCACCACTGGGCTGACAACGGCTCCACTGATTCAGAGCTCGGGTAGGAAGACAGATCCCATATCAAACAGGCCCTGCTTAAGTGTGGTTACCCCAACTGGGCATCTGTGAAAGCCAAGAAGCCTCCCAAACAGTGCTCCAGCCAAGTGGGGAGAAAAGAGGAGCCCAGGCCCACTTTCCGGTAGTTATTCTGTATGTGCCAGGAGTGTCGGAACAGTTGAGACATATTTTCCAAACATCACATCTCAATTGCTTTCGAACCCCTAAACACACTGCGTCAAAGTTGGTCCACACCAAGGATCGTGTCCCCTGGCACAAACAGATAATGTAGTGAACGCTGTTAAATGCCAGGAGGACTGCAGTGGCTTGTACATCGGGGAGACCAAACAGACACTGGCTAAGAGGATGGCGCAGCATAGGAGAGCCAACAAGTCAGGCCGGGACTCTGCGGTCTACACCCATCTACAGGCTAGTGGCCACTCATTCAACAATTATGATGTTCACATCCTTTATGGGGAGGAATGCTGGTTTGAAAGGAAGGCTAAAGAGGCCATTTATGTCAAGAGGGAACAACCATTCTTGAGCAGGCGTTGGGGCCTGAGAGTACACATGTTGTCTTCTTATACTACCATGATTGCAAGTATTTCTCAATCCTCTGTAAATAGTACTCATTACCACTGATTGGGAGATTTTCATGAAACAATGTTTGGTTATATCTATGAGGAATTGACAGAAAAAATAACAAAAATAATCAAAATAATCTATTCTATATCAACCTGCATTGTGTATTTTACTTGGTACTATTGCTATTTTTGTAGTTGAGGTAGTAATTCATACTTTTTAACTATTTTTCCATGTAAAAATTCATTACCGTAATGTGTCCGGAGTTGATTTTCTACATTTAACTCCAAAATATCACAATAAGTCTGCAAAATCTTCCAAGATCTCTCTTCAGAGGTTCATAAATGGCTCTGTCGCTGAGCAGCATCATTACCTTTTCTTGGTCGTCTGTCTGGTTTAACACCACGGTACATCTGCCCTTGTCGGCCAGGAGAATGATAATGTCTTCACCCTTACCGAGAGTTAGGAGCGCCTTTCTCTCATCTCTGCTAATGTTGGACGGTGGCACTTAGGCACTTTTGACAACCAGACAGTTTTATTCTCAGTTGCTCCGCTTCCATGTCCATGAGTTTGTTGTTACGGATCACCGATTCCATGGCTGTGATGACTTCTAACACTGAAATTTGTCGCAGCGCAACAAAGAAATTCAGTCCATTGGAAGGTTGCAGGTTTGATTACCGCACCTGCAGAGAAGCGTGTCTAGGTTTCTTTGAGCAAGACACTATTCCCCTAACTGCTCTGTCCTGTGATAGACTAGTGACTGTGGAAAATGCAATGTAAGGCCTGAACATTAAAACTGCTAATTGTGCAAAACTTGGTTGCATCAGAAGAACAGACAAAACATCTGTTTCCTCCTTCTTTACAATTTTAGGCTGTGAGAGACGGAAGCCGCTAAACCCCTCTCTGTCCCCTCTCTGTCGACAAAAAAGTATAAAAGGTCGAACTACCGAATATGGACCACCTGAGTAGAAGGCACTAGATCCATGTGGTGTTGTGCTACAGGTTCAAGGTCTACAGGGGATCCTCTGTAACTTTGGCGTAAAGATTAGTGTGGTAATTTTAAAGAGAATAAATGGTTACTTTTCTAAGGCTACTAAATCTCTTGTCCTTTTTCTGACATCTGATATCCGGCAGAGGTTATCACCCATCTTGGGTATAACCTCAACAATTTTGGGGGCTCGTCCGGGATGTCAGAAAGGCAAGATAGTTTGACCGACCAGTGTGAGAGGACGTAAGGACACAAGAGCTGGCTCACTGAAACAAGGGTAACCAGAACCTGTTATATCGAATCTGCACAATTGACTTTTATAAATCAAGTCTCCTGAAATATGAGTAAAACTGAGTCGATAAATGTAGAGATAAGTATAAATAAGAGTAAGAAGAAATAAGAGTAAGAAGAAACAAGAGTGAGAAAGACGTTTAAAGAAAGGGAGAAAAAGTGATTGTGTTGTTCCTCTGGGAGGAAGTTTGTCCTTGGGAGTGGTAGCCCCTACCAGTCTCTGACGAGAGGCTGGGAATCCGGGTTGGAGGCCTGGGGAATTAAGGACCCCTGAATCCCCCCGTTGAAGCTGTCATAAACGGCGAGATATGGATAGTCAAGAGATAAGAATAACAAAATAAAAAAGTTGAGAAGAGAGTTAAAGACTAACATGTATATAAGACTAGAGGGGTTTGTAGGGGGTGGCAAAGCTCAGTGGGTAGAGTGGTCGTCTGGCAATCGGAAGGTTGCAGGTTCGATTCCCGGTCCTGCATACAGCATGTCGAGGTGTCTTTGAGCAAGACACTTAACCCCTAAATGCTCCCCAAGCGTCATATGCTGGCAGCTCACTGCTCCTATACAATAGGTTGGGTCAAAAATGCAGAGAACAAATGTCCCCTTGCGGGACTGATAAGGGAATCTTTTTTTTTTTGTAGGGATAGGATAGGGAAAGACAGGCAGTTAACACCCCTTGGATTTCTAAGGGACATTGGGGAGGTGAAGTGAAGCACACACATAAGCAGATAGAGGGCAACTCAACGGAGTTGACACATAAGTCTGCAATAAGCTGATATTGTGGAAACCACGGAAACCAAACGGTGTTAACAAGTGGTGAAAGCATAACTCGGTCGCATATACAGGTAACGTATCGGGTGGTTTGGGTAGATATTCATCAGTGAAGTTAAAATGCGGAAGTGTGGTGCGAATCTTAAACACCCGGCAAAAGACCGCGAGTTTCTCAGAGTCTCGTAGAAGCTTGTCTTTTGGTCACACTCAGTTGGTCAAGAGAACCAATTCACTGATATATCTACGTGTATTTTGTAACAAATGCTGAGAAATTGGAAATAATATCTGTAAAAAGTCATCTTTTCCAAATAAGAGGGATAGCGATCGTACAAAAGAAGGCAACAGCCAAAAAAGAAGATTAGATCTTGGATATTTAAAAAAAGGAAATAGAACTCAAACAAAACAGCCAAGTCATAGCTGATAGTGGAGATGTATATATACATGGAGGAATATAGAGGAGCAGTTAACAGCGATGAAGTTAGCTCTAACACACACACACACACACACACGAAAAAGAAGCAAGGGAGGCTGGAGTAGAGATAGAGAAAAAAGTAAAGGAAGTGTTAGAGGGAGAAGGAAAGTCTGTACAAGGAAGTGTGAACCTAGGAAAGATGTTTGGAATAAAGGCAGGAGAGAAAAGAAGGGAGAAAGAAGAGGCGAGGAAAAAGATGGAAGGAAATAATTGGTTGAGTAGAGGAAAGTATAGAAAGAAATATGAGGAAGCAGAGAAGAATGAGAAAGAATGGAATAAGACGGTGTTGTTGTGGCAAAGTGTGGCACACCTGATGAGGAAACACACCACTACAGCAGAGGGAGACACAGGTAGAGAAAAAATGCAAGCAACCATGGGGGCCCCACCACCCTATGCCCCTCCGCTGCCTACTGCTCCAGCAACCGAAACGACCAGTTTGTACCCAGTATTAAGAGTTTGGGGAGGTACAATAGATATTCCAGACCCACCCCCTGGAAGTTGGGAATGTCCAATCCCGCCTAAAGGGGAAGAGAATGATGAGCCTAAACAAGCTTGAAGAGAACAGTCTTTAGAAAGACAAAGGGAAAGATCAGGAGGGCCTAGTTACATTCCTGCTTCAGAGTTAAGAGAAGCAATGCAGGAATTTTTGGAACAGGAAAGAAGGGAGGAAGCCCGGAGGAAACAGTGGGAGACTCACTCAAAGGTACCAGTGTCCTTGGGGATGCCTCAAGGGTTTAAGGATAGGGCAACCAGAGAAGAAAGGGGAAGAGGAAACCAGAGAAATAAACCCCAGATAGGTGAACATTCAGATAAAGAGAGAATAATAAAATCTGAACCCACCCCTAACAAAAGGCCCACAACATCTGTCACCATGGGATTAACAGGTGAATGGGTCGACCAGGAGGATGTACCAATCAGAAAGTGGGGCTTCAGATGAGGAAGAGTACAAGTCCTTACCACAACCCCAGCCTATGGCAAAGGCTAAAAAGAGACAAAAGGAAGTAGATGTACATGATGATGAAAATGATAATTATCACAAAGAAGGATCCCCAGCAGGCGGGGCCAAACGTCAATTGACGTTAATGATGGCTGGGCGAGATCAAAAATATAAGCCTTGGAGCTTAGGAGATGTACAGGCCGTAGTTGAAAAGTTGCTGCCCATGGTTGAGGGAGCACCCGGTTGGCTAAGAACATTAGATAGTCTGACAACAGGTACCACACTAGCCCAAGGGGATCTACGTGCCTTACTGGCCAGGATCCTCACAGCCTCAGATCGGAGAGACATTGAAATAAATGCAGGAACCATACATGAACCAGATGATGCTTCATTTTGCCAACACTGTACAAAAGTAGCTAAAGCTCTGAGAGAGACCCCAACAGGCAACATTACCAAAATTAGAATGGGATCCATCTAAACATCCCCAGGTATTCCCTGCGCAACGCAAAGAACTGTGGGAAAACCACATCGGCAAGAATCCAAACTCTGATCAAGTTCAGAAAATTTTGTTCAGACAAGCTCTACTAGATGGAGCCTCAGAGGATGTTAAAAAGCAGATGCGTGCTAACTCTGCAATGACAGGGGCAGACCGCTTAAACTGGGAAACACATTTTACACATTATCTAACTCTAGTCAAAGAAGAGATAGACAAAGATAAGAAACAGCTAACCGAGCTGAAAGCTCAATTGCTGAAGCTCCAGTTAAGTGAGGCTAGACAGAAGGTTAACGGAAAAAAAGACAACAAAAAGGAACCAAAAAAACAAATGTATGGAGGAACAGAAGGATAAGATACTGCACCCCAACAGGCCACTGCACATATTAATGAAGGGGGAAATGGAAATGGTCACATGCAGAGAGAAAACCGTGGACGCGGTTGGTTCAGAGGAGCGGGTTCCTGAGGAACAGGTAGAGGTTTACAGCGGTCAGCATGCTTTCACTGTGGGGAGCCAGGTCATTGGGCTAGAGAGTGTCCATATATGGAAAATCAGCCCCAAGGTCACGGCTGGCACGGTCCAGGACTAAATCTGCCACACAGAAGAGATGGACCCCCCGAGAGGGGGACAAAGAGGCAGGGGACAGTATCAACCAGCCAGGCAGATGCCACTTGGCCAATGGGAATCCCAGGGAGAATGGGATCCCTCATGTTGACACACCCCACCGAGCAACCCAGGCAGAGAGAGAGAAGCCACAAGAGACCCGATGATGCCGATACTAATAGGGGACAAGGAACTGTCTTTTTTGGTGGACACTGGAGCAACATGCCCATCAGTAAACTCTGTTGCACCAACTCATCTCTCAAACAATACAACTACGGTTGTTGGGTTCTCGGCAGACTCTGCCATATTCAAAGCCCCTTCCCACCACCATCGGAAGGCAAAGGATTTCTCATGTCTATATTTATTCATCTACTCTACCGGTGAATCTACTGGGATGAGATCTCCTGATCAAACTGGGTGCCACCATCCTATGTGGGCCAAGCGGATTACAGGGGACTCTTCCGGATGGAACTGTCCTACATTGCAACCCTGAAGGGATGACTGCAAAAACACAATATCTCGTGCAGGTAGTAACCAACCCATCAGCTGACATGTATTGGGCACTCCTGAACCCTGAGACCCCTCACATGGAGGTGTCTTGTCTGCCTATCTCTCCTGGAAATCATGGATTTGCACCTTACGGCCATATGCTAGTCCACCTGACCCATTGCATATAACCATGTATTTTGATTTAAATGAGGACATAGTATATCAAGAGAATTTCCTACATGAATTAAAAGGACACAATTGGGTAATGAAATGCAGGGATCTATATGTGGCACCAGAGGGAGTGGCAGCGTCTACCCAATTGACTCATGCTCAGGAATAGTGGTACATGGAAGCAGAAAACAATGCTCCACATGTGACCATCAGCCCCACACATTGTGCTAAAGAATTGGGAGGAATGGTCAAAAGATCAATTGCTCTCACTGATTGGGAAAGAACAGAGTTTGCTGAGGTGCTGTACTCACCCTCCACAGACACGTACAAATGTCTGACCAGCACTCAGGACATAGGTGTTCTTGAACACGTTGTTATACAAAGAGACAGGTTGTACACAGACACTGATCACCCGCTGGAAGCTGCAATCCTGATGGAAAGGCCTGACCATCTCTGGTCAACCAGCCCCACGGATGTGGGTCTAATCAAATGTTCTCCAGTATTGTTTAAGGTCACTAAAGGACCACCGATCTCAATCCCTCAATATCCACACAAACCAGCAGCAGAGGTGGGCATTGTCTCTACAATCGAAGGATTGTTGGATGCAGGATTGCTAGAACCATCCTACTCGGCATGGAATACACCTATTCTGCCGGTAGAGAAAAAGGGATCAGGAAAGTACAGGATGGGGCATGATCTTAGGGCAATAAATAACAAGCTCGTCACACCTACAGCACCAGTACCCAACCCATAGGTGGCTTTGGCAAACCTTTCACCCATGCATCAGTGGTTTTCCTGCACGGATTTGGATAAAGCATTCTTCTGTCTACCACTACATCCCTAATGCAGGGATATTTTCTCATTCACATTCCGAGACCAGTAGTACCGATACACCAGACTGCCACAAGGTGTTGCTCTCTCACCAGGGCTTTTCAATCAGGAACTAAGAACTGTATTGTCTACTTGTCCCATCCCATCAACAGTCATTCTAATACAGTATGTAGATGATCTTCTCGTGGCAGCAGACTCAGTTGATAGTTGTCTAACAGCAACAGGAGAAATCCTAAACTGGCTGGCAAGAGCAGGCTTCAAGGCAAGCAAATCTAAACTCCAGATTTGCAGACAGAGAGTCTCGTTCCTAGGAAGGCTCATCTCTAAAAATGGCACAGGAATGTCGGACTCTCACAAGTCCACAATCTTCTCATATTCCAATCCTAGGATGGTGAAATATATGCTATCTTTCTTAGGTCTCACAGGATACAGCAGGTCATACATCCCAGGTTACACGGAGTTGACAATGCCTCTCAGAGCAATGATCAATGAACAAGGAATGAGGAATCTAAAAGCTCTTCTTCAGTGGACACCAGACACTGAAGCTGTGTTCATCAAATTGAAGCTGAACCTGGCGGCTGCCACAGAACTGGCCACACCAGACTACTCCAAACCATTTTACATGGATGTTTCTGGTACAGCACACACCATCAACGGAGTGCTGTTCCAGAAAAAAAGGGGGCGTTAGAGGTGTCCTCATGTATTTGAGTGTCATGATGGATAACATTGAGAAAAGACAGCCTGACTGCACTCAGCACGTGACAGGAGTTGCAAAACTGGTTTCAAAGTCAGCGCACCTAGTGATGGGTCATCCACTGCAGATACTAACTTCTCACAGTATCACAGCATACATCAACTCTCAGGCATTTACACTGTCCCCACTTAGACAAAAGATAGTGTGCTCAAGATAGCTCAAGACTCATCTCTTCCAAGCCGCATTTGCTAGTTCCAACCCTTAGGATGAAAATATATAGAGATCCGCTGACAAGATTAAGGTCTAAAGGACAGGCTTACTTTCTTCTTTCCTTCCAGCAGCAAATTTTTTTACGTCGCTTTGGATAAAGGCGTCTGCTAACTGACTGTATTGTATTGTATTGTATTGTGCAAAATTTTGGAAGCCCCAAATTTGACTTTCAAACATGAAGGCATAAACATGGCTGAAGGGGTAGACAACGTTGAGCCACATGACTGTGAAATTGTTGTCCGAAAACAAGAAAGGGTCAGGTCAGACCTAACAGGAAAAGCAATACCAGGTGCAAGGGATTTGTACAGAGATGCTGCTGCTACAGAGATGACAGAGAAGGGTTGAAGGCAGCCTATGCAGTGGTAGAAGAAACAGCGACAGGTTGGATTGTCCAGAAAGCAGAACCTCTCCAAGGACAGCAATCAGCTCAGAGAGCTGAAGTTGTAGGGCTTATAGAAACTCTGAGAATAGCTTAGGGGGAAGTAGTAAACATTTACACAGATTCGGCTTATGCAGCAGGAGCAGCTCATGTAGAGCTAGGACAAGGGCTAAGAGCAGGGTTTCTCACGGCCTCCAACAAACCAATCAAACACGAGACAGAGATGAGGGAATTGGCGAATGCCATACTCCTTCCAAAACAAGTAGCTATCATAAAATGCAAGGGTCATGACAAAAGCAACACCAGAATAGCCAGAGGAAATCATGAAGCAGATCAAGCAGCAAAAAAGGCAGCAGGCTACAGTGAATTAAAAATAATGATGTTGGTAGAAATGGTCTGGGAACCAGAACCAAATATGTTTGAAATCATAAGACTACAAAAGGGGGCATCCCCAGAGGAAAAGTCCTCTTGGATAGCCAACAAAGCAACAAAGACAAAGGGGCTATGGACAGGTCCTGAGGGAAGGCCTATCCTACATCCACAGATTAGACAGACGATTTTAACAGAGGCTCATGGGGTAGGACATGTCGGGGTAAAGCAGATGTTGAAAAATCTTGAACACTGGTGGCACCCATACATGAAGGAAATAGTTGAAGAAAAAATGTATTTGTGTGTAATCTGTGCCCAGTACAATAGCAGACCAACCCTGAAACCAGGCATAGGGACATTCTAAACAGAAACAGTTCCAGGTAAGGAAATCATCATAGACTACACGGACATGATTGAATCAGCACAGGGTTACCGTTACCTACTGGTATGCGTAGATGCCTACACCGGATGGCCGGAAGCATGGCCAACAAAAAAGGAAGACAGTAAATCAGTGATCAAATGCCTAATCGATCAGTACATCCCTAGACACAGTTTCCCAGAGAGGAGCAGATCAGACAATGGAACACATTTCAAAAATCAAGATCTGCAACGAGTTGAAGAGATGTTAGGATTGCAACATAGGTTTGGGACAGTCTACCACCCATGATCGCAGGGAAAGGTAGAGAAGGCCAGAGTCCAAGCACCCACCCCAGACGCGGAGTGGGTCTTCCTAAAGGTCATCAAAAGGAAGTGGAAGGAGCCAAGGTGGACCGGACCCCACCGAGTAACAGAGAGGACCTCACATGCTGTAAGACTCCACGGGAAAGGAGACACATGGTACCACTGGGCCCAGTGTTCGGCCGCATCTGAACCAGTGAGATCCATAAGTCAGATCCAACGAGACATGACCAACACAGATCCAGCAGCAGAAAACCCAGAGAGGGGTCTAAACCCCGACAACCCTCACCCCTACAAAGAGGCAGAACAATCCTCTGGTGAGAATCGGGGAATGGATAGTCTACTTCCTATCCTGAAGAAGGAAAAGACTACTCATCGTGGGAACCAGATAAGGATAGCTCTAGACTTGCTGCTAGCAGAGAAGGATGGTGTTTGTTCAATGTTTGGTGATCAATATTGTACGTTCATTCCCAATAATACTGCCATAGATGGATCCCTGACTAAAGCCCTAGACAGTTTGAACACCCTCAATAAAAAGATGACGGATCATTCGGATATTTACAACCTCTTGGGGGACTGGATGACCAAAACATTTGGAAAATGGAAAGGTGTATTTATGTCTATTCTAATGTCTCTAGCTGTCTTCTTAGCTATCCTCATTACCTGTGGATGTTGTTGTATACCATGTATTAGATCTCTACTGGTTAGATTTATTACTACTACAATGGGAGGAGGGGTTGATCCTAAAACAACGATGCCGTTGCTTGGAACTGAAGATGATTTTGACGAGTTGGAACAAAATGAAGTATATGATGATGATCTCTTTTAAGAGATCAAAAGGGGAAATTGTGGAAAACGTAATGTTAGGCCTGAACTTTAAAACTGCAAATTGTGCAAAACTTGGTTTCATCAAAAAGAACAGACAAAGACATCTGTTTCCTGTCTTTATTACCGCAAGGTTGTTAGAGATGGAAAAACAACTCAACCCCTCTCTTACCCAAAGAGTATAAAAGATCGAACTACCAGATATAGAGAGACCACCTGAGTAGAAGGCACTAGATCCGTGTGGTATTGTGTTACAGGTTCAAGGTCTCCAGGGGATCCTCTGTAACTTTGTTGTTAAGATTAGTGTGGTAATTTTAAGGAGAATAAATGGTTACTTTTCTAAGGCTGCTAAATCTCTTGTCCTTCTTCTGACATCTGATATCCGGCAGAGGTAATCACCCATCTTGGGTAAAACCTCAACATTTGACGTAGCAACAAATGAAGTTTTTTTCGTCTGGAAAATAATGAGCAAAAGCCCCCCCCATTCTGGTTTATTATGAAAAGCTATTATACAAGTGAGATCAACCACACTCACTTTCTATTGTTTGGGGCTGCAAATTCACCATCAAAGTTCACCAAAGTTGAACTCCACGGGAAGCGTTGATAATATTTCTTTCCCATAGAATAGAATTGAAAGGTAGGCAAATATTCGCCAAGGTATATTTTGTTAATTTCAGTCACAACAAATTGCAAACAGCAAACATAACACACACATAAACGAACAAAACTGTTTACCTTTACCAACGACGTAAATCCAGAAAAAAATGCGCAGCATAATAGTATCGTTTCACAACTCACAAAAATGTATTTGTTAGTTGTTTCTAAAACGCATTTTAAAGAGAATAATCCTAGCCGTTTTCCGTAATCGGAGACAAGTCACTTCCGTAAATATATAATATTGGTGGACGTCCCTTAAAGACGTCAGGAGGTAGGTGATTTCACAACTTTTTTAAATTCGATTTATTTAAAAAATGAAGATGTTAGAAAATAAAGTAAAAATAAAAACGAAGCAAGAGTACTGAATTTAAAATGAACAAAAACCTTACGTGACAAAATGAATTAATTATTATAAACGACGCAAAATGAGTATTACATTTACAAAACGTGTTAGGAAGACATTCAACCTCAAACATAAATCAGTCAAAAATAGTTGGATCAATTCATCTGGACATGGGTTTAAAACAAATCAGGAGTTCGTTTCAACATTAAACTAAAAGTCATCATCACCTCTCAGTCCAATAGGTGGCCATAGCGGCTCCGTTTTGAAGGAACAAGAGTTGTAAATTAGGATGCTCATAAAGAATGAGGCCAAACAATGTCACATGAATGACAAGAAAACGATCTTTTCAAGTTCAATAATTTGTTGGCTATTTGGATTATTGAGCTGGAAAATATGCTTTCCATTGCAACATCAGTTTTTCTTGCAAATCGAGAATGTGTCGCAGCAGCAAGAGATGCAGGTTGATGATCACAGAAAGAGGAGAATCAGTTCAACCAGATCAGACGTTTATTCAGAAACCTTTTGTCACTCAAACAGGTGACATCTTC
>OMLC01101915.1:0-11553 GCA_900302585.1 Regalecus glesne | reverse complement strand
GCTCTTGGCCAGGTTATTCAAAATCATGAACTGTTTTAGCATTTTGATGTTGATGAAACGTAGTTATGCATGCCATTAAAACCCACAGCCTAGCAGATTTCCCAATCTGCCTCTCTGACATTAAATCCTGGATGTCAGAAATGTTTCTTAAATTTAATAACGATAACTCTGAGACCATTCTATTGGATCCCCCAAATTTCATCAAGTCCGTCTGGTATCAAGCGTAGTAATCTGTCAGGTCGTCTTATGTAGGCTGCTGTGAATCATGGGATAATATTTGATACTGACCCCAGTTTTGATAATCAAATCAAACATGTTGTTCAGTCTTAGTTTCTCCAGCCCAAAGTGAGAGCAGTCCATGAATAGTCCCCAAGTTGCAGGCTCAAAGTAATCTCCGATATTAGGTCTTTTAAAAAAAAATTAACTGCCAATCTGCAAAAAGTTGTACATGCTTTTATCTATTGCCTTCTTGACAATTGCAACACCGCATCAGCAACATCTCCACTATCTGCATAATGCTGCTGCTATTTATTACTGCCTAAAAAAACCATATCCCCCGTGTACGTTCCTCCCTACACTAGCCTTAAATGGTCTTATTCCTACTCACATTTCCAAATTATTGACCTGCTATACACCCCCTCAACAATTACAATCCGCAGATGGAGCACTACTGGTTACTCCCAGGTCATGGTTTGTCACAAAAGGTAATGAGGCATTTGCTATTAGAACGCCCCCCCACACACACACACAGACACACTCTTTCTACATCGTAGTGAGGAAAGACAGGCCAAGTCTTTTAAATCTCGTAAAGCTTTTGTTTTTATCAAAGTTATTACAAGTCTTTTGTCTGTTTTTATTGCTTTTTATGTTTTGTACTTCTTTTACTCTTACTTATTTCTGTAATGATTTAAATTAACACATTTCTTTCTTCTCTTTTATTTGTATTTTATGGTTTCATTTGGATATACGTTTAACTTCATTCTCTTGCATCTTTTTATGGGGGGGTCATCATATATATCTTTAACCCTGTGGATGAGAGAGTCATGTCCCTACGCTTTAGGATTATGCTACGTCTAGAGATCCTGTCCATGAAGATCACAAACAGGATAGGTGATAAGGAGCAACCCTGACGGAGACCAACCCCTACTGGGAAAGAGTCTGACTTACTACCCAGAACTCTGACACAACTCTCACTTTGGGCATAGAGATTGGATGGCCCTGAGTAGTGACCCTCTTATCTTATACTCCCTAAGAACTTCCTACAATATATCCCGGGGGACTCGGTCATAAGCCGTCTCCAGATCTACAAAACACATGTACACTGGATGGGCATACTCCCAGGCACCATCCTAGCAAGCGTAAAGAGCTGGTCTGTTGTTCCACGACCAGGACGGAATCCACATTGTTCCTCCTCAATCTGTGGTTCGACTATAGGCCGGACCCGCCTTTCCAGCACCTTAGAGTAGACCTTTCCAGGGAGGCTGAGTAATGTGATGCCTCTGTAATTAGCACATATTCTCTGGTCCCCTTTTTTGAACACTGGGGCAACCACCCCTGTCTGCCACTCTCTAGGCACTGTCCCAGAATTCCAGGCAATGTTGAAGAGACGTGTCATCCATGACAGTCCCTCAACACCCAAAGCTTTCAGAATTTCTGAACGGATCTCATCAATCCCTGGGGCTTTGCCACTGTGGAGTTTTTTGACTACCTCAGTGACCTTTTCCAGGAAAATTGGTGTTGATCCTCCATCATCCTCCAGCTCTGTCTCTATCCTAGAGGGTGGGTTAGTTGGGTTCAGGAGGTCCTCAAAGTGTTCTTTCCATCGTCCCATTACTCCTCAGTTGAGCTAGACAGCACCCCATCATTACTATAAACAGCTTGGATGGTTCCCCATTTTCTTCTCCTGAGGTGCCGGACGGTTTTCCAGAAGCACTTTAGGGCTGACCTAAAGTCCTTCTCCATGGCTTCCCCAAACTCCTCCCACACTCGCTGCTTTGCCTCTTTCACTGCTGAGGCTGCCGTCCTTCGGCCCTGTTTGTACCTTGCAACTGTCTCTGGAGTCTCCCGGGATAACTTATCCCAGAAGACCTTATTCTTCAGTCGGACAGCTTCCCTAACTGCTGGTGTCCACCAGGGTGTTCGTGGGTTACCACCCCTTGAGGCACCTATGACCTTGAGACCACAGCTCACAGTTGCAGCTTCGGTAATCGAAGCTTTGAACATAGCCCACTCTAGTGCAATGTCCCCAACCTCTACAGGGATGTCAGAAAAGCTCTGCTGTAGGTGGGAGTTGAAGGTCTTCTTGACAGACTCCCCCTCCAAGTGTTCCCCGTTCACCCGCACTATATGTGTGGGCTTACCAGGTCTGTCCTGAGGCTTCCCTCTCCACCTGACCCAACTCACCACTAGATGGTGGTCAGTTGACAGCTCTGCTTCTCTCTTCACCCGAGTGTCCAAAATAAGTGTCATTAAATCACATGATACGGTTATAAAATCTATCATTGATTTTCGCCCTAAGGTGCTCTGGTACCATGTACACTTATGAGCATCCTTATGTTGAAACATAGTGTTTGTTATGGACAATCCATGACTAGCACAAAAGTCCAACAATAAAGCACCACTTGGGTTCAAATCAGGGAGGCCGTTCTTACCAATTACACCCTCCATGTGTCTCCATCATTACCCACATGTGCATTGAAGTCTCCCAGTAAAATGATAGAGTCCCCTACAGGAGCTCCATTCAGGACTCCGTCCAGGGTCTCCACGAAGGTTGAATACTCTGATGTACTGTTTGGTGCATAGGCACAGACAACAGTCAGAGTTTTTCCTCCCATAATCCTAAAGCGTAGGGACATGACTCTATCATCCACAGGGTTAAATTCCAATACAGTGGCCCTCAGCCGGGGTCTTATGAGAATACACCTGCCCGGCGTCTCTCCACTTGGGCAACTCCTGAATAGTATAAAGTCCAACTCCTATCTAACACCTCGGTTACAAGTCCGTTGCTGTGAGTAGAGGTGAGCCCCACCAGATCTAGTTGGTACTGTTCCACCTCCCGCACAACCTCTGGCTCCTTACCCCCCAAGGAGGTGACATTCCACGTCCCTAAAGCTAGCTTCTGTTGCTTGGTTCTGGTCCACTGAGACCCTTTGCCTTCACTGCTTCCTGTCTGGCAGTGCACCCAACCCCATAGGTTCTTCCTGTAGGTGGTGGGTCTACAGGATGGGGCAGAATTATTTGCAGTAACTAAATAATATATTTTTGGACTAATTAAGTGAAATTTCCCATGGCACACCTGAGGATCTCTCATCGCACACTGGTGTACCGCAGCACAGTGGTTGAAAATCACGGCCTTAAATGATTATCCACCCTGTCATATTGGGGAATCCACCCCTTTAAGAAAAGGCCATCGACTCTAGTGACATTTCAACGACACCCCCCCCCATCTTCAATGACGGGAAATTCAACGGCTGAGGTGAGTGAATAGCCAATTTTCCTATTGACAAATTTCTTTCTTAATACAAAAAAAGAGGTGAATCAGTTCAACTGGATCAGAAGTTTATTTGGAACCTTTTGTCACTCACCAGGTGACTTCTTCCGTCTGAGCTGAACCCCCCCCACCTCGTTATAAACAGTACATTGATACCACACAAGAATAGGCTGGGTTCATATGCAAGTTGGGTGATCAACTGCACATTCAGTGCCAATGAGCACCATTCACAAAGGATTCGGGATTATTTGCCATCACGGCATTGTAAAATGCTGACGGATGTACTCTTTAACAAACTGCAGTGACTTACAGTGACAGCGCACACTACATTACTTTGTGCCGGGGGAGCCGATTATTGGGGTGGATCAACTTTTGGCGTAGAGTTTTCAGGGGTTTGAAAGCAACTGGGAGGCGATGGGGGGGGGGCTGTTTTCAGCTCAGGCTGTAAAAAATTCACCTGATGAGTGACGAAACGTTTCAAAATAAGCTTCTGATCTAGTTGAACTGGTTCACCTCTTTTTGTGAAGGGTGAATTATATGTCAAACTCACTATGAGCTCAACAATCCGCGAGGAAGGCATTCCACCCGGAAAAAGGTTTCTGGCTCCATCTGGATTTAGTGTGCACTTCCGTGTTCATTAAAGTGAGTGAAAATCAATTTAAAAACCTCAGTGAGAAATGTCTTGATGCATGCACAATAATCCAGATATGGAAATCACAAAAAGAGGTGAAACAGTTCAACTGGATCAGAAGTTCATTTGGAAACGTTTCATCACTCAACAGGTGAATTCTTCAGTCTGAGCTGAAAACAAGCATTCCCTTCCACATAAACAGTATATTGATACCACACAACTGACTGACTACCTCACTAGACTGTGAGGTGAAGGTTGGTTTCGGGGGGCGGTTGATTGTTAGTGTGTACCGCAAACCCACACATGCGGACCAGTACTTGCGGTTTGACTCCCACCACCCTCTGGAGCATAAACTGGGAGTCATTAGGACTCTGTACCACCAGGCTGACAACGTCCCCACTGACTCAGTGGCCGGGGAGGAAGAGAAGTCCCATATTAAACAGGCCCCGGTTAAGTGTGGTTACCCTAACTGGGCGTTTGTTAAAGCCAGGAAGCCTCCCAGTCAGAGCTACAGCCAAGTGGAGGGAGGGGAGGAGCCAAAGCGTAGACCGGTAGTGATTCCGTATGTGGCGGGAGTGTCGGAACAGTTGAGATTCGTATTTTCCAAACATCGCGTCTCAGTTGCTTTCAAACCCCTGAACACACTGCGGCAAAAGTTGGTCCACCCCAAGGATCGGGTCCCCCGGCACAAACAGAGTAATGTAGTGTACGCTGTGTTGAAAATGTAATGTAAGGCCTGAACTTTAAGTTGTGGTAAATGTAATGTAAGGCCTGGACTTTAAAACTGCTAAATGTGGAAAACTTGGTTGTATCAGAAGAACAGACAAAGACATCCGTTTCCCCCTTCTTTATAACCGCAAGGCTGTTAGAGACGGAAACTACTCAACCCCTCTCTGACCCAAAGAGTGTAAAAGATCGAACTACCAGATATAGACAGACCACCTGAGTAGAAGGCACTAGATCTGTGTGGTGTTGTGCTACAGGTTCAAGGTCTCCAGGGGATCCTCTGTAACTTCGTTGTTAAGATTAGTGTGGTATTTTTAAGGATAATACATTATTACTTTTCTAAGGCTACTAAACCTCTTGTCCTTCTTCTGACATCTGATATCCGGCAGAGGTAATCACCCATCTTGGGTATAACCTCAACAATTTTGGGGGATCGTCCGGGATGTCAGAAAGGCAAGATAGTTCGACCGACCAGTGTGAAAGGATGTAGGGACACAAGAGCCGGCTCACTTAAACAAGGGTAAGCAGAACCTGTTATATCGAATCTGCACTATTGACTATTATAGACTAAGTGCCCTGAAATCTGAGTAAAACTGAGTCGATAATTGTAGAGATAAGAAGAAATCTGAGTAAGAAGAAAAATGAGTAAGAAGAAATAAGAGTAAGAAGAAATAAGAGTAAGAAGAAATAAGAGTAAGAAGAAATAAGAGTAAGAACGAAGCTGAAAGAAGTGTCAATTAGACGCCCGAGGAAAAAGGATCCCCGAATCCCTCCGTTGAGTTATCTTAAATAACAAGACACGGTTAGTCTAAAGTTGAAAGAAAGTGAGAAAAAGTGATAGTGTAGTTCCTCTGGGAGGAAGTTTGTCCTTGGGGCGGTAGCCCCTACCAGTCTCTGATGAGAGGCTGGGAATCCGGGTTGGAGGCCCGGGGAATTAAGGACCCCCGAAACCCCCCATTGAAGCTGTCATAAACGGTGAGATACGGATAGTCAAGAGATAAGAATCACAGAATAGAAAAGTTGAGAAGAGAGTTAAAGAGTAACAAGTATATAAGACTAAAAGAGTTTGTAGGGACAGAATAGCGAAAGACGGGCAGTTTACACCTCTTGGGTTTCTAAGGGACATTGGGGAGGTGAAGTGAAGCACACACATAAGCAGATAGAGAGCAACTCAACGGAGTTGACCCATAAGTCTGAAAGAAAGAAAGAAAGGATTCCCTTATCAGTCCCGCAAGGGGAATTTGGTTTTCTCTGCATTTTCGACCCAACCTATTGTATAGGAGCAGTGAGCTGCCAACATATGGCGCTCGGGGAGCAGTTAGGGGTTAAGTGTCTTGCTCAAGGACACCTCAACATGCTGTATGCAGCACCGGGGATCGACCCTGCAACCTTCCGATTGCTAGACGACCGCTCTACCCACTGAGCTATGCCGCCCCTGCAATAAGCTGATATTGTGGAAACCACGGAAACCAAGCAGTGTTAACAAGCGGTGAAAGCATAACTCAGCCGCATATACAGGTAACGTATTGGGTGGTTTGGGTAGATATTTATCGGTGAATTTAAAAAGCTGCAGTGTGGTGTGAATCTTAACACCCGGCAAAAGACAGCAAGTCTCTCAGAGTCTTGTAGAAGCTTGTCTTTTGGTCACACTCAGTTGGTCAAGTGAACCAATTCACTGATATATCTACGTGTATTTTGTAACAAATAATGAGATATTGGAAATAATATCTATAATATCTATAGTCATATTTTCCAAATAAGAGGGATAGCAATCATACAAAAGAAGGCCAATTAGATCTTGGCTACAGAAAAAGGCTTAAGAACGAGGGACCAAACAATAGCCTATTAGGTTGGAAATACTGAAACACTCAGAATAATAAAATCCATGTAGGATCATTTAAAATCTGGACAAATTTAGGAAATAAAACGGAATTATGCGGTAGTAAATAAATAAATAAATATTTTAAAAAAAGGGAAATAGAACTAAAAAAACAGCCAAGTCATGGCTGATAGTGGAGATAGCAGACCATGGAGGTATATAGAGAATTAGTTAACAGTGATGAAGAGGCTGGAGTAGAGATAGAGAGAAAAGTAAAGGAAGTGTTAGAGGGAGACGGAAAGTCTCGGCAAGAAAGTGTGGACCTAGGAAATATGTTCAAAATAAAGGCAGGAGAAAAAAGAAGGGAGAAAAAGAGGCGAGGAAAAGGGTGGAAGGAAATAATTGGTTGAATAGAGGAAAGTATAGAAAGAAATATGAGGAAGCAGAGAATAATGAGAAAGAATGGAATAAGACACAAAAAGAGGTGAATCTGTTCAACTGGATCAGAAGTTTATTGAGAAACGTTTCGTCACTCACCCGGTGACTTCTTCAGTCTGAGCTGAAAACAAACATCCCCCTCCTTATAGACAGTACCTTGATGGCACACACCAATAGGCTGGTTTCATATGCAAGTTGGGTGATCAACTGCACATTCAGTGGCAATGAGCACCATTCACATAGGATTCGGGAATATTTGCCATCACGGTATTGTAAGATGCTGACGGATGTACTCTCAGGCCACCACCCCTATTCAAAGATGGTCATTCCCTCTTTACATAAATGGCCTCCTTCATCCCCCTTTCAAACCAGCGTTCCTCCCTATCAAGGATGTAAACCTCATCATGCTTGAATGAGTGTCCACTCGCCTGTAGGTGGGTGTAGACCGCAGAGTCCTGACCTGACGTGTTGGCTCTCCTATGCTTCACCATCCTCTTAGCTAGCATCTGTTTGGTCTCCCCGATATACAAGTCCCTGCAGTCCTCCTGGCATCTAACAGCGTACAGTACATTACTCTGTTTGTGCCGGGGGACCCGATCCTTACGGTGGACCAACTTCTGCCGCAGTGTGTTCAGGGGTTTGAAAGCAACTGAGACGCGATGTTTGGAAAACACGCGTTTCAACTGTTCTGACTCTCCCGCCACATACAGAATCACTACCGGTCTGCGCTTTGGCTCCTCCCCTCCCTCCACTTGGCTGGAGCTCTGACTGGGACGCTTCCTGGCTTTAACAAACGCCCAGTTAGGGTAACCACACTTAACCAGGGCCTGTTTAATACGGGACTTCTCTTCCTCCCCGGCCACTGAGTCAGTGGAGACATTGTCAGCCCGGTGGTACAGAGTCCTAATGACTCCGCATTTATGCTGTTTATAAGGAGGGGGATGTTTGCCTTCAGCTCAGACTGAAGAAGTCACCTGGTGAGTGACAAAACATTTCTCAATAAACTTCTGATCCAGTTGAACAGATAAACCTCTTTTTGTGATTTCCCTACCTGGATTATTGAGCAAGCATCAAGACACAATGGAATAAGACGGGTGTTGTGGTGGTAAATTGTGTCACACCCGATGAGGAAACACACCACCAGAGCAGAGGGAGACACAGGAAGAGAAAAAAAACGCAAGCAGCCATGGGGGCCCCACCGCCCTATGCCTCTCCGCCCCCTACTGCTCCAGCAACCGAAATGACCAGTTTGTACCCAGTATTAAGAGTAAGGGGAGGTACAATAGATATTCCAGACCCACTCCCTGGAAGTTGGAAATGTCCAATCCCGCCTGAAGGCGAAGAGAATGATGAGCCTAAACAAGCTTAAAGAGAACAGTCTTTAGAAAGACAAAGGGAAAGATCAGGAGGGCCTAGTTACATTCCTGCTTCAGAGTTAAGAGAAGCAATGCAGGAATTTTTGGAACGGGAAAGAAGGGAGGAAGCCCGCAGAAAACAGTGGGAGACTCACTCAAAGGTACCAGCGTCCTTGGGGATGCCTCAAGGGTTTAAGGAAAGGGCAACCAGAGAAGAAAGGGGAAGAGAAAAGCAGAGAAATAAACCCCAGATAGGTGAACATTCAGATAAAAAGAGAACAATAAAATCTGAACCCACCCCTAACAAAAGGCCCACAACATCTGTCACCATGAGATTAATGGGTGAATGGATCAACCAGGAGGATAAAGATCCTCAGATGCATAGCAGATGCCTGCTAACCCCGCAATGACAGAAGCAGATCCCTTAAACTGGGAAACACATTGTACACATTATCTAACTCTAGTCAAAGAAGAGATAGACAAAGATGAGAAACAGCTAACTGAGCTGCAAGCTCAATTGCTGAAGCTCCAGTGAAGTGAGGCTAGACAGAAGGTTAACGAAAAAAAGACAACAAAAAGGAACAGAAAAAACAAAAGTATGGAGGAGCAGAAGGATCAGATGCTGCACCCCAACAGGCCACTGCACATATTAATGGAGGGGGATATGGAAATGGTTACATGCAGAGAGAAAACCGTGGATGCGGTTGGTTCAGAGGAGCGGGTTCCAGAGGAACAGGTAGAAGTTTACAGCGGTCAGTCTGCTTTCACTGTGGAGAGCCAGGTCATTGGGCTAGGAAGTGTCCAAATATGGAAAATCAGCCCCAAGGTCACGGATGGCATGGTCCAGGAATGAATCTACCACACAGAAGAGATGGACCCCCAAGAGGGGCACAAAGAGGCAGGGGACAGTATCAACCAGCCAGGCAGATGCTACTTGGCCAATCGGAACCCCAGGGAGAATGGGATCCCTCATGTTGACACACCCCACTGACTAAACCAGGCAGAGAGAGAGGCCACAAGAGACCTAATGATGCCGATACTAATAGGGGACAAGGAACTGTCTTTTTTGGTGGACACTGGAGCAACATGCTCATCAGTAAACTCTGTTGCACCAACTCATCTCTCAAATAATACAACTACGGTTGTTGGGTTCTCGGGGGAAAGACAGACTCTGCCTCATACAAAGCCCCTTCCCACCGCCATTGGAAAGCAAAGGATTTCTCATGTTTATATTTATTCAACTACACTACCGGTGAATCTACTGGGACGAGATCTCCTGATCAAACTAGGTGCCACCATCCTATGTGGGCCAAGTGGATTACAGGTGACTCTTCCAGATGGAACTGTCCTACATTACAACCCCGAAGGGATGACTGCAAAAACACAATATCTCATGCAGGCGGTAACCAACCCATCAGCTGACGTGTATTGGGCACTCCTGAACCCTGAGACCCCCTAACATGGAGGTGTCTTATCTTCCTATCTCTCCTGGAAATCATGGATTTGCACCTTACGGCCATATGCTAGTCCACCTGATCCATTGCATGTAGCCATGTATTTTGATTTAAATGAGGACATAGTATATCAAGAAAATGTTAGGTAATCACATGCAGGGATCTATATGTGGCACCAGAGGGAGTGGCAGCGTCTACCCAATTGACTCATGGTCAGGAACAGTGGTACATGGAAGCAGAAAACAGTGCTCCACATGTGCCATTGGCCATCAGCCCCACACATTGTGCTAAAGAATCGGGAGGAATGGTCAAAAGATCAGTCGCTCTCACTGATTGGGAAAGAACAGAGTTTGCTGAGGTGTTGTACTCACCCTCCACAGACACGGACAAATGTCTGACCAGCACTCAGGACATAGGCGTCCTTGAACACGTTGTTCTACAAAGAGACAGGTTGTACACAGACACTGATCACCCGCTGGGAGCTGCAGTCCTGATGGAAATGCCTGACCATCTCTGGTCAACCAGCCCCACAGATGTGGGTCTAATCAAATGTTCTCCAGTATCGTTTGAGGTCACTAAAGGACCTCCGATCTGGATCCCTCAATATCCACACAAACCAGCAGCAGAGGTGGGCATTGCCTCTACAATGGAAGGATTGTTAGATGCAGGAGTGCTAGAACCATCTTACTCGGCATGGAATACACCTATTCTGCCGGTGGAGAAAAAGGGAACAGGAAAGTACAGGATGGTGCATGATCTCAGGGCAATAAATAACATGCTCGTCACACCTACAGCACCAGTACCCAACCCATATGTGGCTTTGGCAAACCTTTCACCCGTGCATCAGTGGTTCTCCTGCATAGATTTGGCTAACGCATTCATCCGTCTACCACTACATCCGGAATGCAGGGATATTTTCTCATTCACTTTCCGAGACCAGCAGTACCGATACACCAGACTGCCACAAGGTTTTGCTCTCTCACCTGGGCTTTTCAATCAGGAACTAAGAACTGTATTGTCTACTTGTCCCATCCCATCAACACTCACTCTAATACAGTATGTAGAGGATCTCCTCATAGCAGCAGACTCGGTTGATAGTTGTCTAACAGCAACGGGAGAAATCCTAAGCTGGCTGGCAAGAGCAGGCTTCAAGGCAAGCAAATCTAAACTCCAGATTTGCAGACAGAGAGTCTCCTTCCTAGGAAGGCTCATCTCTAAAAATGGCACCGGAATGTCAGACTCTCACATGTCCACGATCTTGTCATGTTCCAAACCTAGGATGGTGAAAGATATGCTATCTTTCTCAGGACTCACAGGATACAGCAGGTCATACATCCCAGGTTACACAGAGTTGACAATGCCTCTCAAAGCAATGATCAATGAACAAGGGATGAGGAATCTAAAAGCTCCCCTTCAGTGGACACCAGACATTGAAGCTGTGTTCATCAAATTGAAGCAGAACCTGGCGGCTGCCACAGAACTGGCCACACCAGACTACTCCAAACCATTTTACATGGATGTTTCTGGTACAGCACACACCATCAACGGAGTGCTGTTCCAGAAAAAAGGGGTAGTTAGAGGTGTCCTCATGTATTTGAGTATCATGATGGATAACATTGAGAAAAGACAGCCTGAATGCA
>OMLC01101914.1:0-18980 GCA_900302585.1 Regalecus glesne | reverse complement strand
ATTTTGGCTGTTGAATGCTAAGGAGGTCAGACTGAACCCTCACAAGGGTTGACACTGAGTACATTCAGATAAAGGTACAAAAACAGAACATTCAACATGTTTCTGACTGTTTTGTTCTGCTGGACATAGAACTTGTGCCCAATTACTGATTCCAGTCCATCTGTCATGTCTCCTTGGTTGAATTTTCACTAACGAAATATACCAAATAAATACTCACTAAACCTGGAGGTAGATGCTCCCTTATTTACAGTGCAGCTGCATACATGTGGTTTATTTGTTCAACAACATGCATCTGCTGCATGTATTTATGTGTACATGTCACATTCATGCATACATAACCACATGAGGGGATGAGAGCCATGTGTGTGCCAGCACCTCATGGAGGAGGTTGCTGCCAGTGTAAACACATGAAAAAGTAGATTGTCTCCACATAAACTGTCAAGTGATTCACTTCGGTGTTTGTCAGATCAATAAGAGCTACGTCCTACATCCAAATCAGCATGCTGTCATGTCTAGAAAGCATCATCACCTCCTTAAGGTTTGCAGGCTCAGCTTACCTGCAGTGTTGCTGACTGCCAGCAGGTGGCCATTATTTTTTTTCCGGGCAGACGTATTTGCCGTTGTTCGTTCGATGCGCCACCCTGTGGCCACACTACCCACTGCAACCATGGTGTTGGCAGATCTGCAAGACAAAGGTCAGATGAGCAAGTCAGAAGAATACCAGGAGTTATGAAGAGAAGACATGTGAGGCTCTCCTTTAGTCTTAGCTGAGTCACTTTAGCTTCAGCATGTCATTGATAGTCATGCTGGCTGAACTGCCATATTTACAGAAATGTCTACCATTCAACTATAGCCTGTGCAGGTACAGGTCAGACAGCCGATACTAGAGATGAATAAATAAGTAATCAGTCACTGTAACGATGAGTTAAGACATAAAATAATATAATGAACTTTAAATCCGTGAAGACTGAGGCATTATTACACATCTGATCAATGAAACGGGGGCCACATGTTTGTCACCTGATGTGATGTGTTCTGTGAGCCAACAGTTAGGAGGATTCACCGAACACGTCACACATGGGATGGACAGACAGACAGATAGACACAACTTACCGTGACATGTTTGTGTTGAAGAAGTGGAGCTCGGTGGTCCAGCCTAACAGCACATGGGCCTCTGGTTAACAGGAGTCTTGTTCCGTTTGTGTACAACGTGGACGCTGCAGAAGAAACTATCCCCATTTCCGCCACACGGTCCGTACTTGCTTGACTAGAACAAGAGGATTTGACTGGTTTAAATTGGGTGGCTCTGGTTCACCAAAAACCTTTTCTGTAACATGTCTTTTACACAGACACAGGAAGTCTAATTCCTGCATGGCCAGTATTGACCTCACCTGTCACAGGCAAACGGGTGTGGCAGAAGTGAGATTCAAAGGCATGCATTCTGGTAGGTGCAGGCGCTATAGGAAAGGCTTTGTGAAAAGTAGTTTACCAATTTTGTCTGCATAGTATTCATAAAGGGCTTCATTGCTTGAACAGACTGCGTTGCTTACTGGTACCGTTAAATCATTGTCTCTTTGGTACTCCAACAAGTACCCGGGTGTTCAACTCAACAATATACTGGACCGATCACTCACCACACTTTATAAGCAGGGCAAGAGAAGACCGTATCTGCTGAGGTCTTTTGGAGGTCAGGGGTCACTCCTCAAGACATTCTACAACACGGTGGTGGCACCAGCCATCTTCTATGGAGTGGTCTGCAGGGGGCAGCAGCATCACAGCTGTGGACAGGAAGAGACTTGACAAACTGTTTAAGAGAGCTAGCTCAGTTGTGGGATGCCCCCTCAACACTGTGGAGGTAGTGGGACAAGAGAGGATGATGGCTAAACTGTCATCCATGATGGACGATGGTTCTCACCCCATGCAGGACTACATTGCTGGGCTAGAGAGCTCCTTCAGTGGCAGGTTACTCCATCCAAGGTGTTTGAAGGGGGGTTTCCACAGGTCTTTCCTTCCCACAGCTGCCAGGCTCTATAAGCAATACTGCACCCTCAGTAGAACAAACCCAGCACATGAACAACATCAATATACCAGTTCATCAAAAAGTGTAATTTGTCCATCCATACTGTCCAGTGTTCACATTTCTTCCCTTGTTAAATTGTCTCCTACTATGCTTTCCAATTTGCTGCTGTAAGGCTGTAAGACCTGCGGGACTAATAAAGGAATATCTTGTCTTTCATGGGATTTCTGTCATGGATCTGTGCTGGCAGCCCTGCATCAATTGCATGTCTGTCTATCTTGGAAGAGATTCCTCCTCTGTTGCTCTCTCTGAGGTCATTTCCTCCATTCTCTCCATGTTAAAGGGGTTTTTAAGGGAGTTGTTCCTTATCCTGCCGAAAGTGTATCAGTGTCCTTGAGCAAGATACTGAACCCCCTCACTTTTAGCAGTATATACAAGGACCAAGAAATAAAGCGTATTCTTCTGAATATGGAGCTGAAACGTAAAATGAACAGAGGAAGGCCAAAAGGGAAAAATTAATGGATGTGTTGAAGGAAGATATGCAGACAGCTGGCTTGACATAGGATACAGATCACAGGAAGAGATTAAAATGGATGATGCTCTGTGGTGACCCCCTAATGGGAACAGCCAAAAAGAACAATAGGTAACTGATGGTCATTAAATAACCCCATAGCCCCATCTGATCATCCAAGAAACGCTCACATCTGTGTTGAGTATTATAAATATATAATCATAAATCATTAAAAGCATGTAGTATCTTTATAATAGCCAAGTTACATTTGATTTGGCAAATGTTATTAAAACGCAGCCGTTGGGGGGGGCACCCTGGTGGCTCAGCTGCTAAAGCACGTACCACATAGGGTTGGCTCTTTACTGCAGTGGCCTGGCTTTGAATCTGAAATGGGGCCTTTGCTGCTCAACCCCCTCCCCCATCCCCAGTCTCTCTATCAACCATCCTATCAAATAAAGGTGGAATGCCCGCCAAAGGAAACCCAGTCAGACACATTCAGCCTGTACTGAATCATTCTTAATTTTCAGGTTAAGGGGAGACATTTTTATGACTCGTTGCATCTTGAGAAAAGAACTGAAAAGTTACAAAAGGGTTCAGTACACTCCCAGCATAAAATATTTTACTTTTTGTAAGTTGCTTATTTTTATTTTTTTGAAGGATCGATCTTGGTCAAAAGGCCTGTTAATGTTGAGTTAACATAAATGTTGGCATTTTATATTTGTGCAAACTAAAAACACATAACCCCAACACTTCTCCAGTACCAATACCAACATTTCATAACAATGTGTATTCAGATTTTAAGTGTCTTTGTCAAATTGGTGAAAGTTAATTTTGACCCCATTTGACAGCACTAGATGTGGTCACCCAATTGGGACAAAATCAAAGTAACTAGGCCTTGTTCACATTTGTTCCACAAGCTGTATACCAGTATATCCAGAACTGTGCTACAAGGATCCTCCTGAGAACAGAAACACCACATCATCCCCATCCTGGCTTCCTATGTCCCACAGAATCCCTTTAAAACCCTTCGTATAACTATTAAACATCCCTGGCAATGAACCAGAAAACCTCAGAGAACACGTTACCCCAAAGAATCCCTCCCTCAATCTCTGGTCTGGCCGCAGCTCTCTCCTTTAAGACACACGGGATGAAGGTCTGCCCATTGGGAGACAGGGAGCATTATTGGTAGGCACCTATTGTAGAACAAATATAACCCTTTGACATGTTGAAAATACATTTCTATAATATTATAACTATTGTTACTAGAATCATTACCTAAAAATTTGAGCGCCTGGAGTTTTATTTTATCTCCACGTTGCTAATGACAAATAAAATCAATAATTCTCAATATTCTGTGAGACAACTTTTAATAAACAAGTCACCATTCAAATGAATGGACGCATTATAAAGACACAGGTATTTAATATGAACAATTGCAAAGCAATCATTTGAGTTTTGGGAAGAGGTTCTGGTCAGTGGTAAGGTAATAATCACATGGACATACCTTCTGAAGAGTTTTCACTCTACCCCTCTGAACGCATGCAGTACTCCATGCTTGGCGTCTCAGATTTGGTGCTTTCTAAATCAAGTACCTAAAGGGGGTTACTGTTTTTGTGAGTGGAAAAACACATTTTATAAACAATAACTGTCTTTTAGAGAACCTCAACTATGTTGACAAAAACATAATTCCTCAAACACCGAGTTGTGTCCCCCCATTAAAACTTTACCTAAAAATAATAATGATCTAATAAACCCAGGTACATGGCATATTTATAGCAGCTGAAAACAAGCTTCGTTTGGCCGATTTTAGAACTGTCTTCTTTGTCAGACAGCAGAGTAAGTGCTAGGATATGGGTAATAAATGTAATTGATTCAATAACTGCCAGCTTTCATTGCACGCTTATGGGTGAACCTGTCATTAAGATATGACCACCACGTTGCCAATTTCTCGATTTGGGACAAGTTCTGGCAGTATACATTACTAAAAACTTGAATCAATTCATCTGGATACAGTATTTATTGAAAGAAATGTTTCCCAACTCACACAGGTGATATCTTCAATCTCAACTACATTTAGACTCCCAAAACACGCTATGCCAGAAATTGGTCCGCCCAAAGAATCAAGTCCCCTGGCAAATACAGAGCAATATTGAGGATGAAGTTAAATTACTGTAAATGCTACGATTCCTATAACTTATACATCAGGGAAACCAAACAGAAGCTGGCCAAGAGGATGGCACAACACAGATTACCTAAAGGTGTCTTGCCAGGACTCTCTAGTATACACCCATCAGTCTATGGCCAATTTGCACAAATGAGTGATGAAACATTTCTCAATGAACATTGTGTCCAGATGAGTTGATTCAAATTCTTTGTGATTTCCTTACCTGGATTATTGACAATGCATAAAGTCAGCATTATGAATATGTCATAGACCAGGATTTAACAAATGTGTTGACTGAATAAAATACATCAGGAGTCACAAAACGGCTGCTTTGGGGCCCAAAACCTAAGGTACTATCTCATCCTTAACCTTTTATTGTGGCAAACACTTTTATCCCATAACAGTTTTGACAAGGGAATAGAAATACATTTCATGTCATTTCTCCTTGTCAGATTACAGGCCAGAATGTTTACACATCATTTTGATTATTTCATAACATGTCTGGTTTAATTTCAACAGAGTTGTCTTGGTGGACTAAAGGTAAATTTTGTGGATGTATATGTTTGGATGATAAATGCAGTTTCAAAAACATAACTCCTTTTAGAATTGAAGTTAGCCAGAAAATAACACCAGGCAAACCCCAAGACTGACGGCCAATAGAAAAAAACAAACCACTGCTAGCAAATATGTTGCCACAGGAGTCGTTACCAGTCCAAAGAAATGATTCAACAACAAAGTTGGGATCTTAGTAATCAAAAGCTTGGCTAAAGTTTCGTTTCTGTCCTCCACCTCGGTTGTTACCATAGCCTCTTCTTCCATCCCGGAAGCCTCCACGATAACCACCTCCACCAAAGCCACGCCCCCTTCCACCTCTGAACCCTCCGCCTCGGTCACTGCGGTTATTAAACTGCTTCTCCTCTAGTTCTGGAAGCTCTGTGGCTAGAGTCAGTTGCCAACGACGGCCATCGTTCCAGGCATCCTATTGAATGAGCAGGAGGTCAGAGAGAAAGGGCAGTAGGATAATGAAAACATGTAAACATTAATACAGCCACCGCAGGACCGTGATAAAACCATACCCTTTTTAAACTTTGATTGGAAATGAAGAACATAAAAATGATTTACATCAGTTTCGTTTTCGTTTGATATTCTAATGATTTTACGGAGTTATTTTTAGCCATCATCCCCACCAGGTGGACAGCTTGGAGAGGATTACTATGTATTTGGTAGTGTGCGTGTCTGCAGCTAATCTTGCAAACTACTGGACCCATCAGCCTTAATTTTCTATTCACATTCAGGATTATGATGAAGAACCTCTTAAGGTTATGGTAATTAAAAACCTTCGCAAACATTTTTTTTCACTATCACCCCTCCTCTCTTTTTTCATCACTCAACCAATAATGGTCTTTGTCTCAAACCAGTCCATGTCAAAGGATACAGATCAGGAAGCAACATGATCACGAGTTAAAAGATTTTGAGAGAGAGAAAGAGGTTGTACGCTGCAAAATTAGTCCCCATATTGTGGGATGGACATGGACTTAGATAGGACTTGGGGGATTAGGGCCAGATACCCTTACTGATGCTCCACAATGGGTTTGAACCTGCTATCTCTCACTCATCAGTTCCCAAAGTGCGTGCTCTACCACTGAGCTACTGTAGTCCCATGTTTGCGAATTAACTCGATGAGAACTTGTTATGTGGTTTCCTTGCAAGCTAGTGCTCCGGAATATATGTCCATCCTAAAGTCACCGAGTTCCCTCACATGTTTAAATTCAATTTTACTTTACTTACAAAGACAGTGAAATCGACAACGTAGTACAATATCTTGACTGACCAGCACACAAGAACCCCCCCACACTCACCTTTATTTCCTTGACTTTGTCAGCTGGAACATCAAAACAAACTCCCTGTTAGAAACACAAAAGTCAGACAGTGAGCTATTAAAGTGGCATTCCTGTTAGAGGGTTCTTTAAAGGGATTTCTTTCTAGAATGAGAATTCCATCAGCCATCTAAACATTATGATTGAGGCACATCAATTTAACTGTAATACTGCAGGGAGATGAAAATATCACACCATCAACAGAATAGTTTCTACTTTTGCAATAATTTGCTTTTAGGATTAGGATTAGAAATGAACTCGGGTTGATAAGAAGAATAAGAATCTGAACGACACCGAACCAAAGCGGAACATTTTGTCCAAGTATGGATCTACATACGGTTCTGCCTTTGAGGAAGGTCATTCTGTGTATGTGGTTCTCAATTTCTTCTCCAAGCTGCTCTTTGATAGCCTTCCATGCAAAGCCTAGGTTATGCATTTCCTGGGAACACACCAGCTGTATAGTCGAGTAACCCTAGAGAGAAACACAAAATCTGAAACATCAACTGCATAATGGAGAAATTAAACTCATCATCACCATCATGGTATAGGTGGGCAGCTCAAACAGTTAAACAGTGGGTTTGCTTAAATCAGGAAAAAAATGTATGCTTAAAAACCTACAACAAAACAAACATGGTGTGCTTGACTGAGGAAGTCAAATGGAGCCTAGGGGCTTAAATCCTTTAAACAAAACTATTACAATAAACGTTTTTCACCATTCGCTTTTAAAATATTAACATCATATTCACAAGTTATTCAACCAGCATATAAGCTAGTCTATAGCCACAATTGACAATATATAATCCAGTAACTCAAGTGGTTTCTTTCAGCCTTGGACAGGACCCACAATCATCAGGTACACCAATTAGAACATATAGATAAAAATAACAGGAATAGGGACTAGAATATGCTACAGCACTCAAAATAGAATGAGAATAGAATGAACATGGTACATCACACTATACCACCTCTGTCCCCATTTGCTCTGCTTCTGCAGAACACAGTTAACAGTGCATTTCAGACGTATGAGAAACACTGATGTGTGGATGTGTGTACATAACTTACGGCATCAGAGTTTAGCAGTGACCTCTGTTCTAGAGCAGTGGCTCCAGAAATATGTGCCAAGGCAGCAGCTAGGGCGTCAACAGCTCCTCTCTCTGCAATTAGTTTCTCAGCTGACTCTTTGAAATAATCAACTGCTGCAGCTGGGACAGAGTCCAAGAATCTGAAGAAAATTAAGAATCAAGTCAACCAACAAAACCAGCAGTTCTGTGATATTTTGGTAAGTCCCATGAGGAAAGTCTTTCTGCTTGGCTGCCTTCACAGAACATCAAACCACAAGCCGCTGTGAAGAATGGCCTCCTTGGAGTAGGTGTAGGTATTCAGTCCATGCAATACTTAAGCTTGCTGACACATTGGCTTAAACTTGCATCCTACAGTTGACAGGCAATCTAGTATGTTTCATTGTATAATAATTACAATGATGGTAACAAGTACCCACCTTACAGCATCTTTGCTAGATGACTTGATGATATCATTTGGTGTGGGAACACCGACCCGTTTGAATGTAATGCCCTTGAAAAAAAACAGAAGTGGCTTAGACGTCTGGTAATGCTCACATAAGAAACCCATGGTCTAAATTGACGAGAATGTATTGGTAACAAGGCAAATCAATCTATTTGCTGGTCAATTTTAAATTCATATAATGCTTTTTCCTTGCATAAAAAAGGATAACAAATCGTACTGCTATGTCCCATCTTGGTCTGCACTTCTCTGCTCTGCACTTTACGCTGCAGGTTTTAAAATATTTGTAACTTATCCATGAAGCAGCACACCTGCTTCAACAGGTAAAAGTGATCCATCATTAATGTCCCTCACCAACTTTCCCCCGTGTAAGATGACTTACGGCTTTATTTTCTACGTAGCGTAGCTGCTCCTCTTCTTTCCTCTGGTAGAAACAGATACAAACTCCAGTCCTGCCCGCTCTGCCTGTACGCCCTGAGCGATGAATGTATGACTCCACATCCTGAATCAAACGGAGATAAAGAGAATGAAAAACAAGGAATAATTAATGATATGGATCAAGGTAACTATGTCATCATTTAAGTAGGGGCATGAATCAAAAGTATGACAGATATGCACTCAGCTTGAAATTCACTTTGTCGATTGCATAAACAGAAGCATATCAGCTAGACAGGGTGGCAAACTGCTGCTATAGGAATATCCTACACAGTGAGTGACTGAGAAAATAGATGACAGTAATATGAAATAGTTATTTTTCTTGAAGAAAGAAAGGCCACTTTATTTGGCCATTGTATTCTTACAATGAAATGTATCCTCTCCATTTAACCCATACTATTGTATAGGAGCCGAGGGCAGCTGAACACAAACCTAAATTTGAATATGTAAAAAAATGACAGCCTCTGTAAAATTTTACAGGGCTGTCATTTTTTACAGATGAGCTTCTGAAATTGGCACGGCTGAAATAAAATGTAAATAGAAGAACATTCTTGTAGTGGTTTGAAAGGAAAACATTTGACACCTACTACACTTCAGTAATATCCCTGGTTAGTATTGACATACCTTTGGTGGAGAACACTGGACCACCAGGTCTACTTCGGGGATATCCAACCCTCGTGCTGCTACATTAGTGGCTACAAGAACCTCGAAAGTTCCCTTTCTAAAGCCTTTCAGTGTAATCTCTCTCTGTTTCTGGGGGATGTCACCATGGAGGGTCTGGGTACTCTGAAATGGTAAGCAATAAGCTTATTGAATAGTAGATATACAAGTCAGAATTAGAGACATAAATCCCACTTTAATGAATTTTAATAAGTCCTGAAGGTGTGAGCATTTTCTCTGTTTTTAAATTTTTCATTCACCATAGAGGGGCAGGGCACTTATGCCACTTATGCCAAGGCTCCAACCTTTTGAAGCGATGAACCTGTCAAAGCAGCCCAACCTTTATGAGGCAACCGGTGCAACAAAGTTAAAGCGTACTTTATGAGAAATATGCAAAGAAACAACCAAATAATGACCATGCATTTAACGCTTAGAAATTTTCACTGGATGGCACCACAACCTACACTACTATAGACACGTTATTCATCAGGCGTTCACAGAATCCACACACCTGTTTGATGGATGTATTCATGGAGAGTTCATTGGCCTCTTTCTTGGTCTCAGAGAAAACTATGCTTCTCCCATGGCTACCACTGTATACTTGGATCACATCACCTATTACTGCAGCACGCTGGGACCAATGGCATGCTATGGCCAGATGCTAAAGAAATCAGAAAACAGAATGGGGATGATGACGGCTATGTAGAAATTAGATTTACTTTGAGAATGTTCATGTAGGCCAACATAGTACACTGAAGTTATTGTTCCTTGCCCGAATTATTGAGCATACAGACACTTAATATTAACTTTTAGAAAAAAGGGTTAGCGAATCAACATTATACAGACACCCATACTCTTTAGCATATGTGTAGCAACACTTTGTCTCCATGTTATCAAGCCAAAATGATGACAAGCTGTTCTTTTATTTTTCTTCTTTTAGTAAGGAACACAACCTTTATTATAAGCAGAAGCTTCCACGTAGATGATAAAATGCCATTAAGTTTGTACTGTTCTTATGCAGTTTGTTCTCAGATTCTATCATAACACCGCCCCCCCCAAAAAATTTAAAAAATAAAAACACACACAGACACTCTTACCTCTACAGTTGTTGAAGCTTTTGATGTTTTCTTTCCAATCAGATCAACATGTTGGTACTCTGGTCTCATGTATTTCTTAGCTACGTCGTACACCCATGAGGGACATGTAGCTGAAAACAGCAACGTCTGAGGGTTGGAGTCTGAGTCTGGGGGGGATACACAAACACATGAAACCAAATACTATTGCAAATATAGCTTATTTTCTTACTCATTTTACGAGGGTAAAAAAACCAAATCACCTTCTCACACACATATTTGCTTTACCTTTTTTGTAGGATGTAGCCAATATTTCTTCAACTTGTTCTGCAAAACCCATGTCCAGCATTTGGTCTACTTCATCCAAAACGACATGCTTGACTTTAGAGAGGTCTAGTTTGTTGTTCTGGAGATGGTCTCTAATGCGACCAGGGGTTCCAACCAAAATATCAATACCATTACGGATGGCATCAACTGGAAGAAAAGGGATTGAATTAGGACTACACAATGTGATTTCAGTACTGGGTTCCACAATAAATTGATTGTGGCCGGGACAATTATTCATGCTGGGTTGAGTAAAAGTATTATTTTAAAGATTCGTTAATTTTAAAATCTATTTATTTGAATGAATAATTAAATGTACTTATCTTAAAATTGGCTTTTTTTTTCCCATACCAGGACAAGCGAAACACAACGGGAATAATTGTCCCCAGCCACAATGAGTTAATAATGGAAGTGGAATTGTGTTTATTTATAGGTTTACATACACGGACCACAGTAGCTCAGTGATATCAATACATTATTATGGATGAACTGCAACATTTGTATATGGGCAAATATGATTGTGTTTTACTCAATAATAGCTGTCCATCAGTGTGTGTTGTAAGTGCATGCGTGTGTGGGCCTGCCAGACTTACTCTGTGGGTTGTAAGAGCTGCCGCCATAGAAGCAAGTAATGGCTAGTCTTTTGGCGATGTCTTTGAAGTCCTTAGTTACCTGGATAGCAAGCTCTCTGGTCGGTGTCAACACCAATACCTAGAGTTAAGGAGTGATATGCAAGGAAATAAAATAAAAAATATGTAGTGAAAGCAATCCCTCAAGTATCCCCCCCAAAAATCTTACACATTTAGAGCAACAGACAAAGCATATTTCTCAACAAGCCACTGAAGCATGATGTATTCTTCCAACCGAAATAAGGGATTCTAGGTATGTTGACTGACTAAGCTGATAAGAACTTAACTGGGGTATGAAATCATTGCCTTAGATTAATTTTATAGAAATTGTAAATGAATATGGATTTCTGTATTTGTCAATTTAAATTACCCATGGCCCCAAGAAAGATTTTCAAAAATACCAGAATCTGAGGAAAATCTTTAGATGGGCTATAGGTTTCAGACCCTGTCTCAGTTTGTTTGTTTTTACTTTATGGGGGGAAAAAATTCCAAATAACTCTCCTTTAACCCAATGAGGACTGAGATAGGCTCCAGTTACCCCAAAACCGGATTTCAGATAAGCGGTTGACATCGGATGCATGGATGAATGTAAAAAGTCAGTCTACTCTGGACTACACTCAAGTCAACGGGTACCGTCCAAGTAGAACTACAGAAAACTACGAAAACATGTAATGTTGGTCTTTCTCTCAGTACCTGTACAAGCATTTTCTCTCTTTCAACATATCTCTCACTCAAATACTTCTAAAGGGGAAGAATTCGATTTTTCTTAATTCATAGTAGAAGGTGGAAGCGTGTGTATAGCTGTGGGGTTGTGATTCGTATCCCATCAAAACTATACTGTAGTAAGAAATCCAAAATCTTGTTCACTTTCATCATTTATGAAAAAATAATGAAACAAGTTGTGATTTTTCCGGTATACTTAGAAAAAGTTCATTCTAGTCCTGAGATGATGAGCACTTCAGTGGTCTATGGAGCTAGTGCTGTAGTTGTCATAACCATCCAGTGTTAATTGTTTAAATCTTTTCACCTTGGGTGGACGTCCTCTGCTTAAATCCATCGAATCCTTCTGGAGCTTCTCTATCAGTGGGATGGCAAAGGAAAATGTCTTTCCTGTTCCTGTTCTGGCCTGGCCAATCACATCGATTCCATCATACACTGGGTTAAATGTCTTTATCTGTATGTCAAACAGGTAAGAGACTCCTCTGGCTGACAGGAAGAAAAAAGAAAATTGAATGACAATTAAAATACCAGAAGACATGGGGAGCAGGATTGAGATACTTCCTATTGAGACGGTTTTCAGTAGTTGCAAAATATTTGAAGGAGGCACAATTTATCCTCACTTGACCTTCAAAATGCAATCCAATCGTTCATTTCCTCATTTTTAGATTATCTTAATTCTCCACGTTCTTGCCTAAATTAAAAGTGATTAACATAGTTTCCGTTTATTCAGTATGCAGGAGCTATGCTTTTCACCAGGTCAAAGAAAAAAAGCTCATCACCCTATGTTTGCCTGCTTGCATTGGCTACCTGTTATTTATAGAAGGGACACAAAGATTTTAATGATTATTTTAGAAGGTATTGTTTGGCCTGACCCACAGCCTTCATAGCTAATGTGCCACAGTGCTGCCTGGGATCCTCTAGCGGGGCCTTTAATTAACCCAAAGTCTTGTGAGTGAATTGCTCTCACCACTTAAAAGAAAACTCATCAATTTTCAACCTACAGCTCCAAAACCAACACATCCAACAAATCTCAAACACAGCTTCCAGCCTCTCAGATCAACCTAACTCCCTTTACACCAGTTCAGACCCCTGCCATGCCCTCTACCCGCCCCCTACTGACAATCAGCTCTCTCCTCAACTAGCGCTGCCTGCCTATATTGCCCCTCAGTTAACCTTCACTCATAACGTGACCCCCATCCCCTAACCCATCTTCCACTACTGCTGGCGGAAGTAACCATGGATATATTTAAGCTGTCCCTTTCCCTCCAGAATGTTCCCACCTGCTTCAAATCCTTCCCTCAGCAATGAGATGGCCTACAGGGACATGACCAGCCCAGACAATTGGTGGCAGGACGACAAGTTCTTAATGAACATCTTGAGAACAAAAATCTAAATGAACAAGGAACTCATTTTTGATTACAGAAGGAGGGGGAACAACTCATCCCCCAATTAACATCAAAAGCTAAGTAGTGGATAAGGAGGAGAATTTTTAATATCTGAGCATTAGCATCCACATAGGCCTGAAATGGACTAGCCACACCACCACTGTTGTTAAAAAGCCTCAAAATGACCATGAGGAAATTTGGCCTGAGACCCCATATCCCCAGGGACTTCTATCAGGGGACCTTTGAGAGCCTGCGGTCAAGCTGCTTCACCACCTGGTATATCAGCTGTACCAGCGAGGATAGGGTTGTGCACACAGCCCAGCAAATCACTGGATGTGAGCTTCCCAGTTTGCAGGAGCAGCATACCTAGCAGTCCCCAAGGAAGCCCCAGCATGTGATTAAGGATTCAGCACACCAACCCAATAGCATATTCTCCCTGCTGCCCTCAAGGAGGAGCTACAGGACTCTCAAAACACACACCAGCTGACTGAAGAACAGCTTCTTTCCTCTGGCCATGACTTTTTAATAAATACAAATACACACATCCAATTATTATAAATATTTGACTCTTTAATTTCATCTCTATCTTATATATTGCTGTGACAGAGTCACCCAGCCAAAGAATTTCACGAATGTACTTGTTAAACCGGAGTGACAAAAAAACATCTTGAATCTTGAATTGATACACTGCTAAGTAGTAACTTAGTGACAGCCAGACCGAATCAGTATTGATCCAGCTGTCTTTTAGCAGAAAAAGTTCTCATTAGAAAACTCTGCAAGGCCTTGGTACAAACCTCAGCACATAACTAAGGATCCAGGAGAAATAGCCTACTGGTTTGAGTTTTTTTACATTTATACCACTGAGCAAAACAAACTAGTCCATAATTATTTATCTGTGGTGTACAAAAATGCCAATATCTGTCCATTAATCTTTCCAAAATAGTTTTGGTATGCTTACCTTTTAGCCGATCGATGGTCACTTGAGAGATGTTAAATTTGGAAAAAGCCCCTTCTTTCTGTTCTTGTGTCTCCTGAACGAAAAACAAAATTAGCCCTGTTTTCATCTCACTCTTATACAAACACAAAACCACAAAACCAATCCAAAACATTAAGAACACTAACAGGTAAATGAATAAAACATTAGCTCATTAAAATGGCACATGCCAGTAAGTTCATCAATGTTATTCACTTATCTGTCAGGAGATTTAATGTTTTGGCCAATCTGTGTGTGTATAAATGTAAAAATTCTTCAAGAAAACCACCAACAGAGGAGACAATGCTCAACCAATAATGAGAGAAACAAGCCAGTAATTTAAGTAGTCTGGTTCATTCTTATGCAGTTCAAGTCCGTTTCCTACGTCACGCAATCATCTTGTCAGCTGAGGATTGTGTGAAGCATGAAAAAGTCGTGCATTAGAATTATGTGTGTGTGTGTGTGTGTGTGGAGGCTCATATAAATCACTTTAAAGAGTCAGACGACAAAAAAACGATAGAATGCTTAAGATTTGAGCTATAAGAATTATAAGTTAAGAGATGAGCACTGTGAAGTACATGCTAAATCAGCGATGTCGGAGGACGGCAATGGTTGTCCAATTCTGTATTGATGTGTTTAAAGCCTGACAGTGGATATACTTAGTGGAAAAAAGAAAAAAAACGTGAAGATTTTGTTCCATAATCATCTTACCGTATCTTTCTCACTGTCACTGGCTGAGTCCTCACTTGATTGTGATGGGGTTTGGATGGGAGTTTGACTTGGGGTGGAATGTCCATTGGTCTGAGGTAAACAGCCATCTGTCTCTATGTCAGGGGATGCTGTCTTCTGTTTCTTTTTTTTCTAAAGCCAAACCAACAAATTAAAATTAGATTGATTTTTTTCCAATGAAAATTTCAATAGTGGAAAAAATATCACTGGAAGTGGAAATCAATTCAGAAATTTCAATTCTACTAATCATATTCATCTTCACAAAAACGACAACTTGGCAGTAGAATGCAGGGATATCACATTTTTGAGTACTTACCTCTTTAGTTTCCTCTGGTTCTTTTTTCTTTTTTTTCTGTGGTGTTTCAACCCCATTTAAGTTGTCGTCTAAGTTGTGATTTACATCTGTGGAACAATTAATGTCGTCATCATTTTGGTCCGCTGTTGGCTTGTCTTTTTTCTTCTTTTTTGGTGCGGGAGAATCGTAGTCTGTTACGTTCTCTTCCTGGGCCTTCATCTTCTTTAGCTTTTTTGCCTCCTTCTTCATTTTCTGCCAAAGGAAAAAGAAGGCAGCAGAACTTCCAGTCAGACCATGTATCATGCAAGTCTAAATCAAGAGGGGGTCACCAAGGCATGGACCATCCAGTAAAAACCTCTGCAAAGGGCTCTAGTGCATTGAATTACAACATGCATGGTCTTTGAATATGTACAATAACATCGCTGCTTACAAAAGGAACATCTTATACCAATTATAATGTGCTGTATGGTCACTTCATGAAAATTTAATTTGATAATAGGTCAAAGAAATTCACACAAGTTCACCCACTTTCAACAAAAAAGGCACCATGCTTAGAGAAAGGCACCAGGTGAGGTGTCTTTTAAAAAAAAAGGCCCTACGCGCTAGCTCAGTGATCGGAACGTTGCAGGTGAGGCTGAACAAGACACTGAACCCCTAACCGCTCCCTGGGCACCAATTGGTGGCTGCTCACTGCTCCTATACAATAAGTTGGATCAATTGAGAAGCAAATTCAACAATTCCCCTCGTAGGATTGATGAGGTAAAAACATTATCGATTATAAAAATAAATTGCTAAATGGGCCTGCTTTCTTGTGTCAGGTGTCGGATCGCGGAGGTAGCAGATTTCAGCCGGGACCTCCAAGCTTTCCTTTCCCTTGCAACATCCACTAGTTCTGATTGGAGGATCTTAAGGCGTTCCCAGGCCAGTGTGGAGATATAATCCCTCCATCTGGTCCTTGGTCTACCCCGTGGCCTTCTCCCAGCTGGACGTGCCTGAAAAACCTCTTTTGGGAGGCGATCAGGTGGCATCCTTACTGGATGCCCGAACCACCTCAACTGGCTCCTTTCTATTTGTAGGACCAGCGGCTCTACGCCGAGTCCCTCACGTATGTCTGAGCTTCTCACCCTATCTCTAAGGGAGACACCAGACACCCTCCTAAGAAACGTCATCTCAGCTGCTTGTATCCGTGATCTTGTTCTTTCAGTCATGACCCAGCTTTCATGGCCATAGGAGAGAGTGGGCACAAACATTGACCAGTAGATCGAAAGCTTTGCCTTCTGGCTCAGCTCTCTCTTGGTAACAATGGTTTGGTAAAGGGAGCACAATACCGCTCCAGCAGCTCCAATTCTCGGTCCAACTCATGCTCCATTCTCCCCTCACTTGAGAATAAGACCCCCAGATACTTGAACTCCCTCACTTGGGGTAAGGACTCATCTCCTACTCGGATTGGACAATCCTCTGGTGTCCTGCTTAGAACCATGGTCTCAGATTTAGAGGTACTAATCCTCATTCCAGCTGCTTCACACTCAGCTGGGAACCAATCCAATGAGTATTGGTTCAGTTTGCAGCTGAGTGTGAAGCACATTAGTGCCTAGATTTAAAAAAATATAATAACACTCCCTTACACTGGCTAGATATCTTTTCATTAATTGCCACCACCTATGCTAAGTAAAATAGTAGTTCCTATAAGCTGAACCAGTTATTAGCACAGTAACGTGACAGACCATTGACAATATAATGATAGGGGTATAACTAGACCCCATTTTGTCCTATCACCACTTCCATATCATCAGCTAGTTTGTACTAAGCTTAGAAAAAGAAATGCTGAACGTATTATTCTGACCTGTCAATATTCTCCATACGGTTCTAATAACTAAATAACACGCACTTGCCTACGCCGTGGTTATTACATCACTCAAGTCAATCATCTAGACCCGTGTCAGCCCCCACTACCTGGATGGGAACTAATCGTGACATATGAAATTGGACCTAGTATGCAATACATTAGATATATAATGAAAATACACGATATGTAAAATAAGGTAGCTTTTCCTTTCTTGGGTCGTGGTAGCTCAGCGGTGGTAGAGCACGTTTTATTTTATTTTACTATTGAATTCTTATCCGTACCGCTTCTCGTCTCAAGTCAACCATGTCTCGTTGGTCTCACAATTATGACGTTCCAATGTTGACGAACACGGTCCATACGTCATCTACAGTTGCCGGGCATGCTGCCGAGGGCCGCAGCACTTTAACACTTGTGTGAGAAATTAAGTCACCATCAAGGAACTATTAAGGCCTCTAATGTCAACCCGGTCAGTGACAACACACACTGACAAACCACAATGTCACTCGTTTCTTCTTAGAGATGGTGTCGTAGCTGAATATGTTTAGAAATCGTGCCATCGTTGAGCACGGAAACGAGGTGGAATACTCTTAAAGTTAATCCAATGCTTCTAAAATACTAACACAATTGAATGGACATTTAAGGAAAATCAATTTTAAGAATTAAAACACTAAAATCCGTTTACCCAGTGCTAGCACCCTTGTACACACATTTTGTATGTCTTCATGCATTCACAGCAATCCAGGCAAGGAAATCAGATAAAACGTTGAACCAGTTCATCTTGATACAGCATTTATTGAATTATTCTGTAAACTGGTTCTGTAAGTGGGGCTGACATTTTACTACGTTGCTCGGGGGAAATCTTAATGTAAGTGACAAGAGATGTTTGGTAACTGAAGCAAATGTTTACATAATCCTGGAGATAGTAACTTTGACTCAGCATCATTATCAACCTGACAGATATTTTGACTAGATCTATCACATCACTGTAAACTCTATATTTTGTGTGAATACCGTTCATCATCAAATTAGACTTCTAATTGTCTTTACTGTACATTGTGTGCTAATACTCGTGGTAGCTAATAGCATTCTTGCTAGCTAGCTAACATTGCCGTCGACTACGTTGTTAGACATGCAGATGCCGGAGCAAGCCTCTCCCGTCTCTTTCGCCGGTTTGGATTTATACACCAGGTCAAGTCCTTTACCACTCACCTTTAAGGTCTTATCGTCCACCTCAGTGTCCATATCTTGCCCTACAGCTTGTTCTTCGGTTTCAAAGATGACTTTTGAGGGCATATCTTTCCTTGATGTTACCCCTCAACACGGACACAGTCACTCCTGGGGCCACGTGGATAAAAAGGAACACATGATGGGCCTTGCAAAAAAAACACCCGGTAACACAGAAGTGACGTAAATCTTTTTCCTGCTTTATTTTCTTCTTTTATTGCAGTCGCTGACCAAAATGCTGCACTACCGCCACCTGGTGTGGTGCAAAAATATTGTCCTGTGTGTGCAGATATTCTAGTGAGCCCCATTCCTTTTCTACTTAATGCACATCATGATTCCATTGCAGAGCAACCACAATGGCTTTACTTTCTCCACTTCACCATCTTCTACGTTACCTTTTCTCGTTCCACATCCTATCACTCCATTACGCACTGCTGCAACATGTCCATGTTCTTCACAGCACAAACATCTGAGTGGAGCTCTGTCCTATGGCCTTACACTATAACTCACATAAACAAGGTGCACTCTTTCTTTTTATACTCTTTATACTTATTGGTTTATATGTATGTGAATGTATGCACACTTCTCATTATATAT